>PVIA01014252.1:0-27972 GCA_004024845.1 Tonatia bakeri
GGAGGGAGGGAGAAAAGAAAATCTAAGATGTTGAAAATCGCATTACCATGATTAATCTGAAAGTCTCTACAACTTAATGCTACATATCAGATAAGCATGTTCTCCCACATCTGTTTCATAGATAGCTGACACTTTAAAGTAGTCCCCTTCCTTTCCCATACCATCATTCCAGCAAGGAACAGACAAGGAATCAGGCAGAGCAGAAAAGTAGGGTTTTTATCTCAGGGGCCTTATTGTAGAGAGTCAGGGCAGTGTTCACAAAATTTCAAAATTTATGGATATTTTTGCAGAACATTCTTCTGGGATGTGGGGGGGGGAGAGAGAGGGAATATAACTGACCATTTTTTAAAGATGACATATGAAATAAGTTTATGGTTTTTAAAATCTGAAGAAAGTGAAATAGATTTAGAAGATTTAGACTAAGGGGAAAATATTATTCAATGGGCAAAATGTATTCATTATTAAGCTTGGATATTTAAATTTAAGATTAAAAAATATTAGGAGAAATGTTTCACCCTAAGCCACATGGACACTCTGCTTGGATACTCTGGAGTAAAGAATCAAATTGAAATATGGTGAAAGTTTATTATTTTCCTTAGTAGTTTCATTGCCATTAATAACAAAGTGCCTATGCTGCCATAAACAAAACTATAAGGGAAACATTTCCACTCTAATTCGATCCCAGTGTACCTGGGAGGCAAAACAGTTTCAGATTGAAATTATAGTGAGCAGCCATTGCCTGGGAGAGCTGTTTTATAGCAAATTAAATATTAACAATTTGTCAGATATGTGTCCATAAAAAGAGAATGCCAAAAAATAGATAAGGAAAAGGAAGGGAAGGGAAGGGAGGGGAGGAGAGGAGAGGAGGGAAGAGAGAGAGGGAGAGGGAGAGAGAAAATTTTTAAAAACTGCTGACTCTGCACTGTAGAGATACAAAGCTGCCCCCTTCTTAAAAACGGCATCACCTCTAGTGAATCACACCTCACATAAAATCTAGAGCACTAGCCTGACTAAATCAAATTTCCCAACTAACATTCTCTTGAGCTATCAAAATGACCCACCCCTCCCTTCCAAAAACTGCCTTTGATTTTCTTAGATCTTGAAAGTGAAGAATCAGGTCAGTGATATTGGTGTATGTACTACATGCCCTCTAAAATTTTATACCAAAATAGCCTTTTAGTGGGTGACCTACTTAATGGCCTAAAGCAGAGGAACATTCTTGTTGCCATACTTTGTTTTCCTTCTTTTGTCTACTGACTTTGGCTTCCTGAATATCTTACATTTTGTTAAATATTTTGGGTTTTATAGGACCTTATACTGGAGTCTGAGATTTTTCAGCATGATGTAATGGAAAAAGAAGTGAGCAGATCTCTAAATTCTATATAGCTGTGGGATCTTGGGCACATAAATATCTATGTCTCAGCTGTCTCATCTACACAACTGGGGGAATAAAATTTGCTCTACCCCACACGGTTGGTATAATTGTTTCAAAAGGCATAAAATGCTATGGAAAACATAATCATTATTATGATTTTCAGGAAAACTAAAGCAACATTTTTCAAAAACCCTGTTCTTTCTTTCATGTCTCACTTTCTATCTTCCTTTCTTCTATATGCGTATTCACAATATCCCTCCAAATACTGTCTACACAATGTTTCAGGGAGCAATTGTTCAAAAAAAGTTTTAGCAACATCCGGGTAAAGCTAGAGTTAATTTTACTTATTTGTTACCTCTTTCAATAAATTGTCAAAACCTGTCATCTTATGATTTTCTCTACCATTTAAGGAATTTCTACTAGGACATAATTATTTTGAGGAGAGGGCCATATTTGTCTTGTTCTCTTTGTATCACCAGTGTCCAGAAGAGTACCAGGCCCATAGTGTTGAATAGAGGGATGGGTGAATGAATGGATAGATGGATGAGTATTGAATAAACACATTTCAACAAGTGTCACTGTGATTTTGCTGTGCTTCCATCAAGGGGTGAAATAGTATCTGCAGCCACATGATATGATTATTAAAACACATTTTTTTCTAAGATTTAAGATGGTGGTTTTCTGTTCAAACCTATTCTAATGACATCATGAATTTACCAAAGTTTAATTTTGTGTATAAAAATAGATTTCCCATTAAACAAATTATCTTTTTGCATTTTTATTATTGTTTGAGTACAGCTGTCTCAATTTTCCCACCATCACTTTCCCCCACCCCATCCCCACCTCCTACCCTAAATCCTTACCCACGTTAGCCTTGTCCATGGGTCTTTTATACATGTTCCTTGACAAATTCAACATATTTCTTTAGAGAAAATATTTTTTAAATAACTTTTTTTTTTACTAAGATATAGAGACACCACTTTTCTCATTGGTTCCTAACCATTTTGGCAAGCTTATCATAATTCACTATACAGTTCACGGGTTGGAATGATAATATTTATAACTCAGTCAGTATCCAATCCTCCCAAAAGATGCCCCCATTCCCCAAAGGTTTATTCAGCTTTGGGGGGTGGTTATTTTCTCAGAAGAAAGTTTCTATAGCCTCCCACAAAATGATGCTTAATGCCACTATTTGAGGTAGAAGAGCCTGTTACACCACTATAACACTATTCCCTATAGATCACATTTTGGCATAAAGTTCATATTGTACACTATAGTCAATGATAATAAAAAGACCTCAAAAATATAATAACGATTATATATTTAAAAAAGAAAAGACCTCATATAATTTTTCTTTATTTTTTAAAAGATTTTATTTATTTACTTTTAGAGAGGGGGAAGGGAGGAAGAAAGAGGGAGAGAAACATCAATGTGTGGTTGCCTTTCATACACCCCCTACTGGGCACCTGGCCTGCAACCAAACATATGCCCTGATCAGGAATCGAACCCACGACCCTCTGATTGGCAGGCCAGCACTCAATCCACTGATACACACCAGCCAGGGCCATTTTTTTTAAATATAAGCAGGTCTTCAACATAGTTTTATAAAACATACCCTCACAATTTCATGGTATAGGTTCTGATTTTCCTTGTGAAAGCTCAAACATTTATAGGGTAAATCAAAACTCTTCCAAATTTCTTTTGAAAGCTCTTTTTGATCTCTTTCAACTCTTAACACTACAGAACAAAAGAAAAGACTCCATTAGGTACTAATTTGTCTTTAATATTTCTCAACAGTTAATCTATAAAGAAAGTATTCCAAATTTACAACTACAAGAATCAACATGCAACAGGATAGAGCTAGAAACAAATGAAAGCTTGAAGGGTTGTCAGGGCTCACAAAGATTATTGAGAAACTGTAGATCCTGAAGCTAAGAATTAAAATGCTTTCTACTGGAAGATGTGTGTGTACTACAATAAAAGAACCATTGACCTGACCTGATAGAGCATTCCTATTACTGTATTGTGTTCACAACCTTCTCCTCATTGGTGGACAGCTGTCTTAATTCAATGATTAATCTAAACATTAACTTTTGAAAAAGTTGCCTTTCACAGAGTGATCTACCCATGACTGAATAGATCCTCCATCCCAGTAGCATATATCTGTGGACTGCTTTTGAAGATCAGACTCCATAAAATGAGTGGCTTTGTTGGACAGTTACAGTTTCAGAGCATGGATTCTGGAACCAGTCTGCATGGATTCTGTCACTTTCTAGCTGTGTGACCTGGAGCAAGTTACTTAACTCTCTGTGGCTCCATTTCCTGGTTATAAAATGGGAATGATATCTTTACTTTAATGAGTTGATACATGCAAAGCATTTAGAAAGGTTCCTGACACATAGTGTTTGTATAGTGCTTTCATGCTAAACAAAGTGTTTTTGGATAGATTTATCTCATTTAAGCCTCACTATCGGAGGTAGGCAAGGCAGATGTGCTTATCACAGATTTACAGAATATAAATTGATGCTTAGATACACTTAGTTGATTTGTCCAAATGTGGCTCTCTGCTCAATCCTCATGACAGAGCAAGAACAGAATTGAAATCTTCTGGCTCCTAGTCCAGTGCTCTTACCCCTATAATGAACCACCTTTCTTAATTTATAAGTAATTTATTGAATACTTAGCCAATGCCAAACCCTAGTTTAGGCTTGTTCATCAGGTTACCTATTAAACAATTGCAAAGCAATTGGAAAAGATACAGAGGAAAGCAGCAGCAAAATAAATAAATAAAGCACTGTAAAATAGTGTCTACAAGGATAGTCTAAATGAGTTGGTGTTATTCAGCCTGGTGAAAGAGAGCCAAAAGGCACTTTGACCACCATCCTCAAGTTTAAAGACATCATAAAGAAGGCACTGACCCACTGATGTGTATGCCTATAGACAATACCAGAGTGAATAAGCTTGACTAGAGAGTAGGCATTAGACATGACTCATTACAAGGAGAGGAGAAACTACAAGAAAATAAAATCTCACCAGCTAAAGCTATATAAAGGTGAGCCCGTCCTGAATTAGTGAAAAGTCAGATAATAGTTTTAACATTGTTTTCAAGTATATACAAATATTCCAATTTAATCCTGTGTTGAAAAGTAACTACCCTCATAAAAGGCTTATTTAAATAAATAGATATTTCCTAATTTCCCTATCCATTGGATATCTAAAAGTTTGACTCCTTAAAGAGATTTAAACAACCCCATTCAGTCTTTACCATGTTTTTATTTCTTTCATAGATAATTCAAAGGTAAATGTCAGCATAACCCCTGCTTGAACTACAATTTATGCAAACCAAGTGGGGCCCAAACCAATACATTTCAATGTGATACCCAGGAAAAATATAGAATGTGTAATTTCCCTGGAAATATGCCAGGGTATAATCCATCACAGATGACGTGACAGTAGTTTTTCAGGATAGAATCCTGAAGCAGCTCAATCCCTATGGTTTCTTTCATTTAAGGAACTCTGTCACCTCAAAGAAAATAATTTTAATAAATAAAGCACCAGGCCCTGACCAGTGTGGCTCAGTTGGTCAGAGTATTGTCCCATGGACTGAAAAGTCTTGGGTTCAATGGTCAGGTGAAGTCAGGTGCCTGGTCAGGGCACATACCCAGGTGGTGGGTTCTTTTTTTTTTTTTTGCAATGGGATTTTCTTTGTAAGTTACTTTCTTATTTTCTCTGGCTGCTTTGAGAATTTTTTCTTTGTCATTACTTTTTGAGAGTTTTAACAAAATGTTCTTTGGAGGAGGCCTTTTTGGACTGACTTGTCTTATTTCTTCTTAGATTTTAAAATTAAGCTCTTTCTGTAGGTTGTGTGCTCTGTCCTTCATAGGGGTGCATATAAGAAGGCAACAGATCAAGGTACTGATCTCTCTCTCTCTCTTTCTCTCTCTTTCCCCCTCTCTCCCTCTCTCCCCCCTCAAAACAATGAAAAGAGATGCCTTCAGGTGAGGATTAAAAAAAAAAAAAACAAAGAAATAGCCCTGGCTGGTGTAGCTCAGTGGATTGAGCACGGGCTGCGAATCAGGCATCGCAGGTTCGATTCCCAGTCAGGGCACATGCCTAGGTTGCAGGCCACGTCCCCCAGCAACCGCACATTGAAGTTTCTCTCTCTCTCTCTCTTTCTCCCTTCCCTCTCTAAAAATAAATAAACAAATAAAATCTTAAAAAAAAAGAAATAAAACACCCAAGTTACTAAGTCAAGATTGCAAAGATATCTATTTAAACAAGGGGCCCTTCTAAAGTAGGAGGCTGTAACACAAAGAAGACAGTGCTCATGCCAAAATACAAGATGGGGCAAAAATAGCTTTACAGTTGTGAGTACATGAAACAAAGTTTAATCTTGTATTATTATTTAACAATTATTGTATTAGTTTTTTACACAAAATCTGTAAATCTACTTTTGCCCCACCCTGTATGTCCAATAACTGGGGTCATTAGAGCACACTGGTGCCAAAAGTTAAACCTAGGTCAAGTGAAGTAAAAGATGTTACAGACTTATGTCTGTTCCTTGCCTCATCCTCCACTCAGCACACAGTGGCCTGTCTAGTTATTCTCCCATTTTTGCTCCCCTTTTGTCCCAGTTCTTATTCTCAATGTTCCTTATAGAATATATAACTACATTACCCATCCATAAGACAGTTTGTGTTAGCATCTCTACTTATGGAAATATTCTGTTTGTGGTATAGTTGAAAAAACACAATCTTGGGGATCAAACAGACATGACTTCGAAACTTAGCTTCATCACTTCCCTCCTGCATGACATTGATAAAAGTGACAATTTCTTTAAGGCTCAATTTTCCCATCTTAAAATAATATTCTACTACCTTCCATTCATGTGATCCTCATATGTCATGAGGGTCAAATAAAATAATATGTAAAGAGCACTTGGCATGGTGCTTAGCACCCTGTAGGCACTAAATAAATGGTAACCATAGTTAATTGCTCATGAACAGTGTCCTCATGGGCTTTCCAACATATAAGTTTAACCTAACTTTTTATCATGAGGGCAGAGTCTAAGACTTGAGCTATGCTCATGTCTCATAAAAATGAATTTTATGTTAGATAACTTCTGTTTTTCCTCAAGTGTAACATTGGATAACACACATTGATTGATAAGCTCAAGGACTATTTGAGAATTAATTAGATTTTCAACATCACTTAAAATAATTAAAGGCACTAAAACCTTGAACTACATGTAACAACTGGACTTTTGTAACATGTAACAACTGGACTACATGTAACAACAACTTTTGTTGTTGTTGTTTAAAAAAAGTTTATTTGAGTCAAACTGACAACATATGCTAGGGAGCAAAGTCTCAAATGCTCCCAAACAACTGCTCATTTTTAACAACAAGTATGTATTAAGTTCTTACAATGTTCAGATATTGTTTTTTAGACTCAAAATGTTATTCATTTTTTATTTTTATTACATTTTTCCATTACCATTTATCCCCTTTATGCCCCCCAATAATCACCACACTCTTGTCCATGTCTGAGTCCTTTTTCCTTTTTGCTCAATCCCTCCACCCACATATTGTTTTAATCAATATACATGGATATATATTTTCATATATCTCATGTGAGTTAATCCTCATATTAGCCCTATAAGGTACATGTAAATATTATTTCCATTTTACAGATGTGGAAATTGAGACTTAGAGATCATGCAGCTATAATGTGTGGAGCCAAAATCTGAACCCAGGGAGACTGACTTCAAATGTGTTAATCACTGCACTAATCAACCATGAATGTGACTGAAGTTTTCAATCAGAGTAGTGTCAGGCAGAGGTTTTAAGAGATGAGTATCCTGATCAGACCTGGAACAGCTTTGTTTACAACAAGCATTGTTAAACAATAAGCATTTCACATATACTTCCCCCACTTGATGAGGAACCATCCATATTCCACTAAGACAAGGAATTGAAAATATGCCCCTTAAGACTTCTGGCCAAGATGGAGGCATAGGTAGACACACTGTGTCTCCTCTCACAACCAAGATAGGGACAACAATAATTTAGAAATAGAATAACAACCAGAACTGACAGAAAATTGAACTGTATGGAAGTCAGACAACAAAGAAGTTAAAATAGACACATTCATCCAGACTGGTAGGAGGGGTGGAGTTGAGCAGCCTGGCACAGGTCTCGGCACGCAGAGAGCAGAGAGCAACAGGACCCAGCGAGTAAGGCTTCTGGGGCACACAAGACCACAGTGGGCAGACCTGAGCACGCAAGCGGCAGCAGGCAGACCTGAGCACACAAGCGGCAGCTGGCAGACCTGAGCACACAAGCGGCAGCTGGCAGACCCTAGCCAAGGGGTGGCAACTGGTAGATCCAGCAAGGTGGCGATTGTGAAGCAAGGCACTGCATGCAACCCAGGATCACAGTGCTGGGACATAGAGCCTTGGGACACTGATTGAAAACACCCGTGGGAGTTGAGGCACTGGGAGAGACTCCCAGCCTCACAGGAGAGGTCGTTGGAAAGTCCCACGGCATGCACAAGCCCACCCACCTGGGAACGGGCACCAGAGGGGCCCAGTTTTCTCAGGGGAAGTGGCCAAAGAGATTGAGGTCTGACAGAGAGTAGAGCAAGCACCATTGTTCCCTCTAGGACCCCACCTCCACATACAACATCACAACCCAGCAACTGGGGTGCCCTGCTCTGGTGAAACCTAAGGCTCTGCCCCTCATACGTAACAGGCATGACCAGACCAAAGGGCCAGGGTGGGTGAGGGGGAAGATGGCTCAAACAGAATTGAAAGCTCCACAGGCAGTACACTTAAGTGACCAAGAGATAGCCAGCCTATCAGATGTGCAGTTCAAAGCACTGGTGATCAGGATGCTCACAGAATTGGTTGATTTTGGTCACAAATTGCATTAAAAAAATGAAGGCTACAATAAGAGAAATGAAGAAAAATGTACAGGGTACCAATAGTGATGGAATGAAAGCTGGGTCTCACAGCAATGGAGTGGACCAAAAGGAAGAAAGAAACATGCAATTAGAAAAGAATGAAGAAATAAGAACTCAAAAAAAAATGAGGAGAGGCTTAGGAACCTCCAGGACATCTTTAAACATTCCAACATCTGAATTATTGGGGTACCAGAAGGAGAAGAGGAAGGGCAACAAGTGGAAAACATATTTGAACAACTAATAAAGGAGAACTTCCCCAGTCTGGCAAAGGAAATAGACTTCCAGAAAGTCCAGGAAGCTCAGAGAGTCCCAAAGAAATTGGACCCAAGGAGGAACACACCAAGGCACATCATAATTACATTAACCAAGGTAAAAATGAAGGAGAGAATCCTAGAAGCAGCAAGAGATAAGGAGACAGTTACCTACAAAGGAGTTCCCATCAGACTGTCAGCTGATTTCTCAAAAGAGACCTTGCAGGCAAGAAGGGGCTGGTAAGAAGTATTCCAAGTCATGAAAGGCAAGGACCTACATCCCAGATTGCTCTATCCAGCAAAGCTTTCATTTAGAATGGAAGGGCAGATAAAGTGCTTCTCAGATGATGTCAAGTTAAAGGAGTTCATCATCACCAAGCCCTTATATGAAATGTTAAAGGGACTTATCTAAGAAAAAGAAGATAAAAAACATGTATAGTAAAATGACAGCAAACTCACAATTATTAACAACCACACCTAAAACAAAAACAAAAAGAAACTGAGCAAACAACTAGAACAGGAACAGAATCACAGAAATAGAGATCACATGGAGGACTAGCAACAGGGGAGTGGGAGGAGGAGAGAGAGGGAAAAGGTATGGAGAATAAGTAGCATAGATGGTAGGTAGAAAATAGACAGGGGGAGGGCAAGAATAGTATGGGAAATGTAGAAGCTAAAGAACTTATGACACATGGACATGAACTAAAGGGGGGAATGTGGGTGGGAGAGGGTGTGCAGAGTGGAGGGGAATGAAAGGGGGGTAATGGGACAACTGTAATAGCATAATCAATAAAATATATTTAAATAAATAAATAAATAAATAAATAAATAAAATATTTTTAAGGAAAAAAAGGTAAAGAAAATATGCCCCTTAAGCCTTTTATAAAAAATTCATTTATGATGAACAGGCTCATTTACTCATGGTGCCAAAACAGTCTAATTAGGGGACCCACTGAGTAGAAATAAATAATGAGGAGTGCTTTCTGAAAGTGGTATGTAAGTACAACTAACATTCCTATCTCCGTGCATTTTGTCTCAGATGAAAAACCAGTCTTCATTATTTTGCCAAAATTGCCCTAGGTAATGCCCATTTTTTACTTCCCTTGTTAAGGCATACACTATATTTAACTGGTAAACTCTGGAAGGTACAGTTCCCCTTCCCTCCATTAATCCCCAGAAACCAAGCATAAAATAAGACTGGTTCTGGGAAAGTATGAAAACCCATAAGATAAGGATTTGGTTGGATGCTGAGCATTTCTAGACCACTAAACTTGAGCAGCAGTGCTCCAAGGGACATGATCCGCCCTAACACCTAGTATCACCCTTAAACTCAGGTGAGAGGAGCCACTGAATTGAGCTCCATGCTTTAGAGGGCTTTTCATACCACAAACATAGAAACACAAAGGCATTTTTGGGGGGCCTTGAGAGTTTTTTGAAAACTTGGTAGCTGGTTGAGCATCAGGCTATAAAAAGAGAGGGATACATAAGCTAAACTGGGCTCCCCAAATCAGAGCACAAAGCCACAGGAGGGGGGTGAGGGGTAGAGTATGGTGGCTCAAGGGAAGGGGCATTGAAAGAGAAAATGAAAATTTATGCCATAGGAATAAGAAGAAGGCAAATTTGGTTTAAAATGGGCCTCCCCAAATAATTTTATGGCATGGATTTTATTTACTTCACAAATGGATAAACAGGACCGACAAAGGCATACCTCATTTTTTGACTTTTTAACAATTTTTGAATTTCATTGAATTTATTGGGGTGCCATTTGTTAATAAAATTGTATATGTTTCAAGTGCACAATTCTGTATTACCTTATCTGTATATTGTATTGTGTATTCACCACCATAAATCAAGCCTCCCTCCATCACCATTTATCCACACTTCACCCTCTTCTACCTCTCCCCACCCCTCTTTTCTTCTGGTAATCACCATATTGTGTCTATGAGCTTTTTTTTTCTTTTTTTGCTAATCCCTTCACCCTTTTCCACCAGCCCCACAATGCCCTCTACCCTCTGACAGCTGTCAGTCTGTTCTCTCTGAGTCTGTTTCTATTTTGTTAGGTTATTTTGTTCATTACATCACACATATAAGTGAGATCATATGGTATTTCTATTTCTCTTACTAGCTTTTTTCACTTGGCGTAATACCCTCCAAGTCCATCCATGCTGTTTCAAAGGGTAAAATTTTCTTCCTTTTTACAGACAAGTAGTATTCCATTGTGTAAATGTACCACAGCTTTTTTTATCCACTCATCTACTGATGGGCATTTTGACTGCTTCCAAATCTTGGCTATTGTAAACAATGCTCTAATGAACACGGAGGTGCATATATTCTTTCAAAATAGTGTTTCAAGTTTCTTTGTATATATTTCTAAAAGTAGATTCACTGAATCATAAGACAGTTCCATTTTTACTTTTTGAGATAACTGCACACTGCTTTCCACAGTGGTTACACCAATCTGCATTCCCACCAACAATTCACAAGAATCCCTTTTCTCCACATTCTTGCCAACTCCTGTTTGTTGATTTATTGATGACAGGTGTGAGATGATAACTCATTGTGGTTTTAATTTACATTTTTCTGATGATTAATGACATTGAGCATCTTTTCTTATGTCCATTGGCCATCTGTATGTACTCTGGAAAAGTGTTCATTTAGGTCATTTGCCCATTTTTGAATTGGATTGTTTGTATTATTGATGTTGAGTTTTATAAATTATTTAAAATTTTGGATTTTAACCTCTCCTCAGATGTATCACTGGTAAATATGTTCTCCCATTTAGTAGGGTGTTTTTTTCATTTTGTCAATGGTTTCTTTTGCTATGCAAAAACTTTTAATTTGAATGCAGCCTCATTTGTTTATATTTTTTTCTTTACCTTGCTCAAGGCAATATATCACAAAACATATTGCTATGAAAAATGTCCAAGAATTTACAGCCAAAGTTTTCTTTGAAAATTTTTATGGTTTCATATCTAACATTTGAGTTTTTAATCCATTTTTAGTATATATTTGTGTATGGTGTAAGAAGAGTGTCTCGTTTCAGTTTTTTGCACGTATCTGTCCAATTTTCCCAACTCCATTTATTGACTAGACTATCTTTACCACATTGTGTGCTTTTTCCTCTTTTGTCAAATGTTAATTGACTATAAAGCTGTGGGTTTATTTCTGAGCTCTCTGTTCTGTTCAACTGATCTATATTTCTATTTTTATGTCAGTACCATGCTGTTTATATTACTATGGCCTTGTAGTACATTTTGATATCAGGTAGCGTGATTCTTCCAACTTTGCTTTTCTTTCTTAGGATCGCTGTGGCTATTCAGGATATTTTGTAGTTCCATATACATTTTTGCAATATCTTCTCTAGTACTGTGAAATACGCCATTAGTATCTTGATATGAACTTCATTGAATCTACAGATTGCTTTAAGTATTATGGACATTTTAATGATGCTAATTCTTCCTATTCATGAACATGGCATATGCTTCCACTTATTTGCATCTTCTTCAATTTCTTTCTTCACTGTCTTATAATTTTCCAAGCACAGGCCTTTTAAATCCTTGGTTAAATTTATTTCCAGCTGTTTTAATTTTTGATGCAATTGTCAATGGATTGTTTTCTTAGTTTCCCTTTCTGATAATTCATGATTGGTGTATAAAATTACAACTGATTTCTGTATATTTATTTTGTATTTTCCTACTTTACTGAATTCATTTGTCAGTTCTAGTAGTTTTTTTGGTGGAATCTTTGGGGTTCTCTCTATATATAGATAGATGATAGATAGATAGATAGATAGATAGATAGATAGATAGATAGATAGATAAAATCAAGTTTTCTGCAAATAGTGGAACTTTTAATTTTGGCTTTCCAATTTGAATGCCTTTTATTTCTTCTTCTTTTCTGACTGCTATGACTAGGACTTCCAGTAGTATCTTGAATAAGAGCGGTGAAAGTGGACATCCCTGTCTTTTTCATGATCTTAAGTGAAACTCTTTTAGTTTTTGCCCATTGAGTATGATTTTGGCTGTAGGTTCTTCATATATGGCCTTTATTATGTTGAGGTAGGATCCATGTATATCCAATTTGCTGAGAATTTTTATCATAAATGGGTGCTGGGTTTTTTTTAAACCTGTTTGGTTTATTTTTTGAAGATTTCTTTATTTGTTTATTTTTAGACAGAGGGGAATGGAGGGAGTAAGATAGGGAGAGAAACATCAATGTGTGGTTGCCTCTTACATGCCCCCTATTGGAGACTTGACCCACAACCCAGGCATGTGCCCTTACTGGGAATCAAACCGACGACCCTTTGGTTCACAGGCCAGCACTCAATCCACTGAGCCACTCTAGTCAGGGCTTGGTTGTTGGGTTTTATCCAATGATTTTCCTGCATCCATTGATATGATCATGTGATTAGTATCCTTCATTTTGTTTATGTGGTATTTCACATTTATTGATTTGTGGCTATTGTACCAAACTCACACCCTAGAAATCAATCCCACTTGACCGTGCTGCATGGCCTTTTTAATGTATTGCTGAATCAGGTTAGCTAATATTTTGTTTAGGATTTCAGCATCTATGTTCATCAGGGATCCTGGCCTATGCCTTTCTTTCTTTGTAGTGTCTTTATCTGGTTTTGGAATTAGGATAATGCTGACCTCATACAATGAGTTTGGAAATCTTCCTTCCCTTCCTCTTGAAATTTTTGGAGAAATTTAAGGCAGATAGGTGTTACTAACTCATTGAGTGTTTGGTAAGTTTTGCCTGTGAAGCTATCCAGTCTGGGACCTTTGTTTTGTTGGGCTTTTTTTGTTTGTTTGTTTATTACTTAAATTTCATTAGTTGTAAGCTGCCTACTTAGATTATCTGACCCTTTCTGGTTCAGTTTTGGAAGATGGTATATTTCTAGGAATTTATCTATTTCATCCAGGTTGTCCAGTTTGTTCGCATATAGTTGTTCATAATTTTTCTAACAATCCTTTGTATTTCTTCAGTGTCAGTTGTTAGTTCTACTCTTCCATATATGATTTTATTCATTTGGGGCCTCTTTTCTCGGATGACTCTGGTTAAAGGTTTGTCAATTTCTGTTATCTTTTCAAAGAAAAAGCTCTTGGTTTCATTGATCTTTTGTATTGTTTTTGTTTTAGATTCTATTTGTTTAATTCTGCTTGATCTTTATTATTTTCTTTTTTCTACTCACTTTGGGCTTTGTTTTTTCTAGTTCCTTTAAGCATAAACTTAGATTATTTGAGATTTTTCTTGCTTTTTGAGGTAAACCTGTAATGCTTTGAATTTCCCTCTTAGAGCTGCCTTCACGATGTCCCACAAATTTTGAGTTATTGTGTTTTCATTTTCATTTGTTCTAAGGTATCTTGTGATTTCTTCTTTCATCTCATTGTTAACCCATTCATTGTTTAGTAACATGTTATTTAGCCTCCGTGTTTTGGTGTGTTTTTCTGTTTTTTTTCTTTTTATTGATTTCTAGTTTCATATTACTGTGGTCAGAGAACATCATTGATATGATTTCAAGCTTCTTAAATTTATTGGTACTTGTTTTGTGTCCTAACATGTGGCCTGTCATACAAAGACATGTGGCAAATCTTCCATGAGCACTTGAAAAGAATGTATATTCTGCTTTGCAGTGAAATACTCTGAAGATTTTAATTAAATCGATCTGATCTAGTAAGTCACTTAAGGTAGCTCTTTATTGTTATTTTCTATCTGGAAAACCTGTCCTTTGATGCTAAAGTGGTGTTAAAATTCCCTACTCTGACTATATTACTGTCAATTTTTCCCTTTATGTCCATCAACACTTGTTTCATATATTTAGGTGCTCCTATGTTGGGTGCAAAAAATGTTTACAAGGAATAAATCCTCCTGTTTGATTGAACCCATTATCATTATGTAGTATCCTTCTTTGTCTCTTACTATAGCCTTTGTTTTAAAGTCTATTTTGTCAGCTATACGTGTTGCCACTCTAGCTTTCTTTTTCATTTCCGTTTGTATGAAATATATTTTTTCCATTCCTTTACTTTAGTCTGTGAATATTTTTCATTCTAAGGTGGATCTCTTGTAGGCAACATATATCTGGGTCTTTTTTTAAATTGTTTCTTTTGTTTTGTTATTTTTAATCCTCACCCAAGGGCATATTTTCATTGCTTTTAGAGAGAGAGAAAAGGAGAGAGGCTTTAAAGAGAGGTGAAGGGAGAGAGAGACAGAGAGGGAGAGAAACACTGATGTGAGAGAGAAATATTGATTGGTTGCCTTTTGTATGTGCCCCAAACAACTGGAGACGAAACCCACAACTGAGGCATGTGCCCTGACTGGGAGTCAAACCTGCGACCTTTTGGTTTGCAGGATGGCACCCAACCAACTGAGCCACACCAGGCAGGATGGGTCTTGCTTTTTTATCCACTTAGCTACCCTATATCTTTTGATTGGAGCATATAAGCTATTTACATTTAAAGTGATTAATGATAGGTACATATTTATTGCCATTTTATGCTTGTAACTATGTTCCTCTGGGTTTACTTTCTTGTTAAGAAGCCCTTTTAACATTTATTATAATACTAGTATGGTGGTAACAAATGCTTTTAGCTTTTATTTTCCGGGAAACTATTTATTTCTTCTGAAAGTAGTCTTGATTGCAGGTCCTTGGTTTTCATCACTTTGAATATTTCTTGCCACTCCTTTCTGGCATGCAGTTTCTGTAGAGAAATCAGCTGCCAGTCTTATAAGAGCTCCCTTATAGATAACTAATTGTCTTTCTCTTGCTGCCTTTAAGATCCTCTCTCTGTGTTTAACTGTTGTCAGTTTAATTATGATATATCTTGGTGTGAGCCTATGGGTTTACCATGTTTTGGACTTTGTGCTTCCTTGACTTGTCTATCTTTTCCTTCACCAGGTTAGGAAAGTTTTCAGTCATTATTCGTTCAACAAAAGTTCTCAATTTTTTGCTCTCTCCCTTTTCCTGGTACTCTTATGATGCAGATGTTGTTGCATTTCATGTTGTCTCAAAAGTCCCTAAAACTATCCTCATTGTTTTCTTTTTTCTTTTTCCTTTTTTACTTTACTGTTGATCTACTATGGTTGTTCCAATTTTTCCCCTGTTGCTCTACACAGCCCCACCCATCCCCCTCTCCCACAGTTAATCCCCACCCTGTTGTCCAATTCCATGGGTCATCCACTCATGGTCCTTGATTAGACCCCCTTTTACCCCCCTAGTCCTCCTTTGTGGTCACTGTCAGTCTCCTCCTTATTTCCATGGCTTTGCTTCTATTCTCATGTGTTGTTTTTATGCATTAGGTTCCTCTTATAGGTGAGATCATATGACATTTTTGTCTTTCACCACCTGACTTATTTCACTAGCATTATACTCTCCAGTTCTGTTCATGCTGTCACAAAAGGTAGGAGTTCCTTCCTTCTTCCTGCTGCATAGTATTTCATTGTGTAAATGTACCACAGTTTCTTTTTAAGATTTTCTTTATTTATTTTTAGAGAGAGGAGAAGTGGGGAGAAAGAGAGAGAGAGAGAGACATCAATGTGTGGTTGCCTCTTACGCATCCCCTACTGAGGACCTGGCCCACAACGCATGCATGTGCCCTGACTGGGAATCAAACCGGTAACCCTATGGTTCTCAGGCCAGCACTCAGTCCACTGAGCCACACCAGCCAGCTGTACCACAATTTTTTTGATCCACTTATTTACCAATGGGCATTTAAGCTGTTTCCAGCACTTAGCTATTGCAATTAATGCTGCTATAAACAAAGGGTTGTATAAGTTTTTTTGAATTGGTGTTTCGGTATTCTTAGGGTACAATCACAGCAGTGGAAATGCTGGGTCAAAAGGCTATTGCATTTTTAGTTTTTTGAAGAAATCCCATACTGTTTTTCCCCATGGCTGCACCAGTCTGCATTCCCACCATCAGTGTACTAGGGTTCCCTTTTCTCTACATCCTCTGCAGCACTTGTTTGTTGATTTGTTAATGATGACCATTCTGAATGGTGTGAAGTAGTTTCTCATTGCAGTTTTCATTGGCATGTCTATGATAGCTAGTGATGTTGAGCATCCTTTCATGTCTCTGGGCCCTCCATATGTCCTCTTTGGAAAGATGTCTGTTCAGGACCTTGGCCTGTTTTTTATTGGATTATTTGTGTTCCTGGTGTTGAGCTCTATGAGTTCTTTATATATATGGAGTTAAAATCCTTCCCCAATGTATCATTGGAAAATATGTTTTCCCATTTCATTGGTTCCATTTTCATTTTCATGATGTTTCAGGAATCTTAGGTCATAATTCCAGCAGTGGAATTGCTGGGTCAAAAGGCAATTCTGTTGTTAGATTTTTGAGGAAATTCCATAGTTTTCCACAGTGGCTACACTGGTCTGCATTCCCTCCAACAATGTACTAGGGTTCCCTTTTCTCCACAACCTTGCCAGCAGTTATTGTTGATTTGCTTATGATGGCCATTCTCACTGGTGTGAAGTGGTATCTCTTTGTGGTTTTAATTTGCATCTCTCTGATGGCTAGTGATGCTTAGCATCCTTTCATGTGTCTCTGGGCCCTCCGTATGTCCTCCTTGGGAAGTTTCTGTTCAGGTCCTTTGCCCATTTTTTAATTGGATTGTTTGTCTCCCTGTTGTGGAGTCATTTGAGTTCTTTATATATTTTGGAGAGCAAACCTTTGTCCAAGATATAATTGGCAAATATATTTTTCCATACAGTTGGTTCCCTTTTCATTTTGCTAATGTTTTCTTTAGCAGTGCAGAAGCTTTTTATTTTGATGAAGTCCCATTTGTTTATTCTTTCCTTTATGTCCCTTGCTCTAGGAGACATATCAGTGAAAATATTGCTGCATGGAACATCTGAGATTTTCCTGCCTATGTTCCTATTTGTATGATCTTTTTAATGGATTGCTGGATGTGGTTTCTCGATACTTTGTTGAGCATTTCAAAGTCTAAATTCATTAGTGATATTGGCCTGTAGTTTCCTTTCTTTGTTGTGTCTTTGTCTGGTTTGGGGATTAGGATGATGCTGGCCTCATAAAAAGAGTCTGGGAGTGTCTCTTCTTCTTGGATATTTTTTTAATAGTCTGAGAAGTATGGGGTTAACTCTTCCTTAAATGTTTTGTAAAATTCCCCTGTGAAACCTTCTGTTCCAGGGCTTGTGTGTGCCGGGAGTTTTTTTATTACTGCTTCAATTTTGACAGCTGTTATCAGTCTTTTCAGGCTTTCTGCTTCTTCTTGATTCAGTTTTAGAAGATTATATTTTTCTAGACATTTGTTCATTTCACCTAGGTTTTCAAATTTCCTAGCATACAGTTCTTCATAGTAATTTCTTACAATCCTTTGTATTTCAATTAGTATCATTTGTAATCTCTCCTCTTTCATTTCTGATTTTACTTCTTGGGGTCCCCTCTCTCTCTCTCTCTCTCTCTCTTTTTTTCCTTGATGAGTCTGGTTAATGACTTTTCAATTTTGTTTATCTTTTCAAAGAACCAGCCCTGGCTGGTGTGGCTCAGTAGATTGAGCGCTGGCCTGTGAAGCAATGTGTCACTTGTTTGATTCCAAGTCAGGGCACATGCCTGTGTTGCTGGCCATGTCCCCAGTAGGGAAGCTCGAGGGGCAACCACACATTGACATCTGTCACCCTCTTTTTTTGCCTCCCTTCCCATCTCTCTAAAAATAAATAAATAAAATCTTTAAAAAAAGGAACCAGCTCCTGGATTTATCGATCCTTTGAGTTGTTCTTTTAGTCTCTATGTCATTTTATTCTGCTCTGATCTCAATTATTTTTTTCCTTCTACTCACTCTGCGCTTTGTTTGCTGTTGTTCCTCTAATTCTTGTAGACATAGGGTTAGGTTGTTTATTTGAAATGTTTCTATCTTTTTTAGATAGGCCTGTATTGCGATGAACTTCCCTCTCAGGACTACATTTGCTGTGTCCCATAGGTTTTGGGCTATTGTGTGTTCATTTTCATTTTCTTCTAGAAACTTTTTGATTTCTTCCATGATCTCATTATTAACTCATTCATTATTTAACAGCATGTGGTTCAGTCTCCATGTCTTTAAATGTTTTTGAGTTTTTTCCTTGATATTGGTTTCTAGTCTCAAGCCATTGTGATCCAAGAAGGTACTTGATATGATTTCAATTTTCTTGATTTTGTTGAGGCTGGTTTTGTTTTCTACAGTGTGGTCTGTCTTTGAAAATAATCCACATGCATTTGAATAGAATGTATATTTTGCTTTTTTGTGGTGAAAGGTTATATATATCAGTTCAGTCCATTTGATCTAAAGCATTGAGATGCCACAATATCCTTGTTGATTCTTTGCTTGGAAGATCTACCCATTGTTGAAAATGAGGTTAAAATCTGCTACTATGAGTGTGTTGCTGTCAACATTTTTCTTGAAGTCCTCCTGCAAGATTTTCCTTATATATTTCATGTTGGATGTATATATGTTTAAAAGAGTTATATCTTCTTGATGGATTATTACCTTAGGTATTATGAAATGTCCTTCTTTGTCTCTTTTCATGGCCTATGTTTTGAAGTATATTTTGTCTGTTTTAAGTATTGCTACCCCAGCTATTTTCCATGTCTGTTTGCTTATACTATTTTTTCCATTCCTTCACTTTCAGTCTCTATAGGTCTTTTGTTCTGAGGTGGGTCTCCTATAAGACAGTATATATGCAGGTAATATTTTCTTCTCCATTCAGCTACCCTATGTCTTTTGCTTGGAGCATTTATTCCTTTTACATTTAGTATTATTATTCATTGCCATTTTTCCCTTTCTACCTGTGTTCCTCTCTCTCTCTCTAAGATTTCTCAGCTAGCCTCTAATTTGGGCCACCATGACCACTATGGTGTCAGAGAACATGAGTTTACTGCACACCTTGATCCCAGCCCTCTAAACTATCCTAATTTTTTTTCAATTATTTTTTTCTTTTGCTGCTCTGATGGGGTGCTTTCTGCTATCTTGTCTTTCAAATTGATGATTTGATCCTCTGCCTCATCCTACCTACTATTATTCCTTCTACTGTATACTTCATTTTGGGTATTGTATTCTTCATTTCTGACTTTTTTTTATGAATTCTATGTCCTTTCTTATGCTTACTCTCTTTGTTGAAATGTTCATTAAGTTTCTTGAGCATTCTTATAACCATTTTTTTGAACTCTATATTTGGTAAATTGCTTACCTCCATTTCCTTTAGCTATTCTTCTGGAGATTCCATTTGTTCTTTCATTTGGGGCCTGTTTTTGTCTTCAGATTTTGTCTGCCTTTTTGCATTTGTCTCTGTGTATTAGGTAGATCTGCTATGACTTCCAGTCTTGGTAGAGTATCCTTATGTAGTGGATGTCCTTATATAGTAGGTGTCCTGTGGGCTCCAGCAGAACATTCTCCTTGATCAACTGAGCTGGGTGCTCCAAGAATGTCTCTTATATGTGTTATGTATACTCACCTGTTGTAATTTAGTCTTGATTTCCACTGGCCTATTTGGGCTTGGGGTCAAGCCTGAAATAGGCTGACTGTGAGGATCAACCTGACCAGAGTGTACAAGCTGTTGTGCAGGTGCTGACCACATGGATCAGAATTTGCCTCAGCACGGTTTGGTACTTGCCAAGATCTTCTTTTGGATATGCCTCTTATGAAGCAAATTAGATTCTGTCATGATGTTGTCTAAAGCTGTCCACTGATTGTATTTGATTCTGCAGCTTCTTGGGAGAGACTGGGAGAGACCAGTGTCAGATGTTGCCTGTGACTGGCCCTTGGCAACTTATTTTGGGCTACAAAGTGATCCACAGTTTGTGGCTGTCTCTTCTGGGCCTGGGTGTGTGTGGGAAGGACCAAGCTGCACACCAAGGTTGGCCTTTACCAGCACTTGGGCCAAAGGGCAGTTCAGCAGAATTCCCAAATCATCCTGATATCTACTTAGGCCTGCCCTCCACCATCAGCTGCTTGTTAAGCTCAACCACTAAAAAAGCCTTTAGTGGTACTTGAGTTGCATGAGGTAGGTTCTCTGTGAGACACCAGTTTAGGGGCATGTGGTTTTCACCAGATTAATACAGGTTCAAACTTGTTTCCGGTGCTGGTTCTCAGGTCACTCAGCAAATGTCCTGGAGTACATCAAGTCTAGCTGTCAGCAGCTGGGTGCTTGCACACCTTTATAGTGGGGCAGGGTTTCAGAGAGTCCTCAGGGTAAGGCCAATAGAGTTTATCAGGCCCAAACTGACCTAGATTTGGCCCTTTGAAGGAAGGGGTCTGCATTGCTTGGGCATAGAAGGGAAAATAGTTTGCAGTTCTTCTAGGGACCTACTTTTAGAAATATGGTTATAAGCTGAGGGTTAAAAATTCTAGTAGTGGTTCTACACTTCAGGATATTCAAATTATGTTGTAGGTAAAGTACTAGATAGAAGAAGTACAGCAACATTGGATACCTCTTCAATCAAAACTGGATGCCATTCACTTACCAGTCTGTATCTACAGGTAGAATGAATTGGACAAAAGACAGACAGGAAAGGGATTTGACAGCTTGTACCTACTTGGATTTCAAAGGGTGATCTGAGGTCATGCTCCAATGATAGAGAAACAAAGGCTATGCAGAACAGGGCCTCTTGGAGCAGATAAATAATTACTTACCTACCTAAGAAATCACTGTTTACTCAAGAGGTAACTCATGAAGAAGAAGGAAGTCAAAGGGATGAGACCTCTAGAACAGTCCTTATAATTTTTATGGAAAACTTCTCAGGCTAAGGCCAGTCAACTCTTCTGAGGTCAAAATCACACAAGAGCTTATATTCAGAGCACTATACTAGGTACTATGGGGAGAAACAAAAGTTCTCTTCCTTTCTTTTTTAAAATTGGTAATAACCCCTAACAATGTGAATCAAGTTAGAGAGCAGCATCTCAACACATATAAAAATAGTATAATAAAGACTGGATACATACATTCTGGTAGAATAAAATGAATTAGAAAAGCTTACAGCTTATTTTTGCATGTAAGTAAATTAATTATAAAATATTGGGTTGGCCAAATGTTCTTTTTTTTTTTTCATAAGGTGGCTCTAGTAATGCTTAGTTGTCTTTAACTTCATTGGGAAAAAAAAATGTTAGATTTTATTGTGGCTGCTGCCATATCAGCCTGCATTTTTTGAAATATTTTATTTATCTATTTCTAGAGGGAGGGGAAGGGAGGGAGAAAGGGAGAGAAACATCATTGTGTGGTTGCCTCTCACATGCCCCCTCCTGGGGACCTGGCCCACAACCCAGGCATGTGCCCTGACTTGGAATCAAACCAGTGACCCTTTTGTTCGCAGACCAGCACTCAGTCCACTGAGCCACACCAGCCAGCACCAGCCTGCATTTTTTCTTAAAAAAACTATCAAAATTGGTAAATTTCTGTGAAACCATTTCAATATTGAAGATGGGAGAAAATACACAACATTTTCAGCATATTATGCTTTATTATTTCAAGAAAGGTAAAAAAGCAACTGAAACACAAAATTAGATTTGTGCAGTGTATGGAGAAGGGGCTGTAACTGATCAAACATGTCAAAAGTGGATTGGGACTTCTTGCTGGACAATGCTCCATGGTAGGACAGACCTGCTGAAATCGACAGCCATCAAATTGGGACATTATTTGTGAACAATCCATGCTATACCACATAGGAAGTAGCCAACATACTTAAAATATCCAAATCAATAAAATTATTGGTGAAAATGAAAAATGTGTCTTTAACAGAAAAAACTAAATGGAGTTTTTGGCCAACCTAATATAAGGTCAAAGTATTTATAATACCTATGCCTCTCCATCTTTTTCTCCCAGGCACACGTTAGAGCCCATATGTAAAAATATAGATCCCATTCCTCTTTGCTTTCTTTACTCCCCAATCTCCTAATAGGCATGTTTCCAGATTTAGATGAATACATGGCCAAGCATATCATTGGTTTTCCTTCATATAGTACTGTATCTTAATAAATGTTCCCTTTCTTTCCCCACCTCCAACCATTCCAGAATTTTCTCTATAAATTGACTACCTCATTCATCTTTTCCAGGGCCCTTCATTGTTACCTCAATGATCACAGTGCCCAGTGTTCTCTATTTCTTTCCCTAATGACATAGTACTTTAATGCTATTACTTAACATATATGGGACTACCTTAACAAATATTTTGAAGCAAAACACATACCCCCAAATTGCAGAATAATGTCCCAAAAGCAAAACTTATGGTTAGATTTCTTAAAGATGCTCACTCTAGACATTGTTTTTCATAAGTACAGTCTAATATCCTTTGGGCCCTAAGTGAGTCGACTCTGCACTTGCAGTAAAAGCATTAAACATGTTAGGTTATTTCAGCACTCACTGGCAGTCTTCAATAAGCCTGTTCTCCATAATGCAAAAATATTTGTCCTAAGAGTTAGTTGCAGACATCAATATTCTATATTTAGAGATTTTATCTTTGGCTTATTTAAAAAGATGGTCTGATTCTCTGGTCACAGTTCACACTAGACTGGCTAGACTGGCTTTGTAGCTATTTAGAAGCAAACTCCCTCTGGGACAATAAAGAGAAAAATCTCATTCAAGATCATTAGTTTGAAACAGCAAGACTCTTGTTTGTTTCAGATGATAGAAGCTTTGGTCTCAAAAAAAAGTGGTCTCAAAAAAACTCTCCTATTCAACCAAAAGTTCCTTCCTTTTATTTTTTAAAATTATGATATCTCATTATTTTCTTGATTACTTCCTATGAGGTTTGGGGGGTATTTTAAAAATTAATACCAATTAAAATTAATTTTTATTCAGGATTTCCATGAAAGTCCTTAGGATGACTGGAAATACCCTGGAGTTTTACAAAGAAGAGTACAGGAGCCTTGAGGCAGGACATATGGGTTATAGCCCCAAGCTATATGACTTCAAAAACTCTCTTAAACTCTTCATGCCTCCATTTCCTAAACTGTAAAATTAATTTGTTGAATATGATGGTCCCTTCTAGTTTAATCAGGCTATGATTCCCAGAGCCATGAGAAACAGGTAGAGAATTAAATTCCACAAATATTGTTGAGACCCAACCCATTTGATCATATCCAGTGCTAGATATGGTGTGTGTGTGTGGGGGGGGAGGACATGTCTTCCATGCTACATTAGTAGGAGTGATAAGGCAACACAGTAATTCTGGAAAGCAGAATATGATAAGTATTTTAAAATGTGTGAGTCAACTTTCCTGCTTTCTCAGATTGGCAGGCTAGTGATAATCACTGAAGTTTTATTTTTTTTTCTGACTGAATATCTTTAAAGATTCAATGTCGGTGAGTTTTGCTTAGACCTGGAGGGACATCGAAATGATTTATTCCAAGGTCAGGACACAACCTAGAAGTTTATCATTTACCTCTATCTTAGAGTACAGAGCAAATGTCCTCACTAATAAGAGTCTCTGATTAATCAAAACTATGCCACATATGTCTATGTAAATATCACATCAACCCTTCTAATATCTGGAAAATGCTCAGAGAAAATGCCTATTAATTAACAATTTCTGGTAGTTGGATTCTGATTAACTAAGGTCTACTCGTCGCAAACCTATCACAAGTTCCTCTTTATATCCATATCCACTGTTATACTCCTGCTCAGATACCCTTTGTAGATAGCAACATATAGTAGACTGCAGTAAAGATTTATTGAATCAAGACCTTCTCTCCTATCCATTAAAATCAACATTTTAGCATTAATGCTGGTACTTTATTCCAAACTTACAAAAATATGAACCAATTCAAATGGGAAAATGAAACTAATACAAACATCCTCCTTTGTTTTGAGTTACTTCAATCACTTAAGTCAGATAAGACCTCAGATTTGTTCTTTTAAAAAAATAGAAAGAAGATTGGAAAGATGGCGGGCGGCCTTGTTGGAGGAATCGTGATCCCTTTTCCCAGGGTATGGAGGAGAATTTGGCCGATCTGAGGAGGAACAGAGCAGGAGACCACCGATATTGCAACATTTAAGAAAATAGGACATCAAAAGTTATCCAGACATTGAATAAACGGACAAATTTCTAAAATGTGGATGGGGGGTGGAAGACCACAGTTAACACTATACATAGTCAAAGGATCTCCCATCTCTTCTCTACTGGCTGCCACTGTAAATATCATAGAATACTAGCTTGCTTTCTTAACCAATTTTGCCTTACTCCTCCAACTGATCACAAAAAAGAGTAGGGGGAAGCTGTGAACACCAGGATACCTGAAAGAGACTACACCACTGAATGTCACAGGTATTCTACCACAGAAGTTCACACCGTAAACACAAGGAACCAGAACAGATCAAGTTAAGAAACAGAGGTTAACAAGAAGAGTCTCAGGAACAATGAGAAGACAAAGGAACAATCCGCAAATGAAGGGAAAGGAGGAAGCCTCAGAAGGAGTGCTAAGTGAAATAGAGGCAACTCAACTATCAGATATTGAGTTCAAAACAATGATTGTAAGGAAGTTCAATGAGCTCACAAAGAGCTTCCAGAAACTACAGGGAAGATACAACGATCTCACTGCAAACTATATCAATAGGAAAAAGGACATAGAAACTATCAACAAAGGCCAAGAGGAAATAAAGAATACAATTTCTGAACTCAAGAACACAGTAGAAGGAATGAAAAGCAGGATCGATGATGCAGAAGATTGGATCAGTGAATTGGAGAACAAAGGAGAAAAACACCCAGAAAGAACAAGAAAAGGAAAAGAGCCTCAGAAAAAATGAAGAGGGATTAAGAGAAATGCAAGACAATATGAAATGTAATAATATCCATACAATAGGGATACCAGAAGGAGAAGAAGATGAGCAAGGGATAGAAAACTGACTTAAAAAAGTAATGAAGGAAAACTTCCCTAACTTGAGGAGAGAAAAAGTCACACAAATCCAGGAAACACAAAGAGTTCCAATCAAGAGGAACCCAAAGAGGCCCACCTCAAGACACATCATAATTAAAATGGCAAAATTTCAAGACAAAGAGAGAATATTAAAGGCAGCAAGAGAGAAAAAGGAAGTAGTAACATACAAGGGAGCCCCAATAAGGCTAACAGCTGATTTCTCAATGGAAACACTTCAAGCCAGAAGAGAATGGCAAGAAATATTGCAAGTAATGAGAACCAGAGGCCTGCAACCAAGACTACTTTACCCAGCAAGGCTCTCAATCAAGATAGAAGGCCAAATAAGAAGCTTCCCAGACAAAAGAAGTCTAAAAGAATATACCTCCACTAAACCAGCTCTGCAAGAGATGCTAAAGGGTCTGATTTAAGGAAAAGAGAAAGAAAGAGAGGAATACACGTACATAAATGGCAATGAATAAGTACCTATCAAAAATAACCTTAAATGTAAATGGATTAAATGCTCCAATCAAAAGACATAGAATAGCTGAATGGATAAGAAAACATGACCCACACCCATGCTGCCTACAAGAGACCCAACTCAGGATAAAAGACCTGCACAGGCTGAAAGTGAAGGGCTGGAAACAAATTTTCCAAGCAAATGGCCAGGAAAAAAAAGCCGGGGTAGCAATACTCATTTCAGACAAAATAGACTTCCAAAAAAGGGCCATAAGAGAGACCCAGAAGATCACTTCATAATACTCAAGGGAAGAATCCATCAAGAAGACATCAATATTGTAAATATATCTGCACCCAACATAGGTGCACCCAAATACATAAAGAAAATCCTAGAGGACTTCAAGAAAGATATTGACAGCAACACAATTATAGTGGGGGATTTCAACACCCCGCTGTCAAAAATGGACAGATCTTCCAAACAAAATATCAATAAAGACATCGTGGCATTGAATAATGCCCTAGATGAAATGGACTTGACTGATCTATTCAGAGCCCTCCATCCCAAAGAAGCTAAATACACATTCTTTTCAAATGTTCACAGAATATTTTCAAAGATAGACCACGTGATAGGACACAGAACAAGACACGTAATAGGACACAAAACAAGTCTCAACAAGCTCAAGAACATTGAAATCATACCAAGCATTTTCTCGGATACAAGGAACTGAAACTAGAAACCAACCTCAAGGAAAGAAATCCAAAACATGAAAATCATGGAGATTAAATAGCATGCTATTAAACAATGAATGGGTCAAGGATGAAATTAGGGAAGAAATCAAAAGGTTTCTGGAAATAAATGAAAATGAACTCACAACAACCCAAAACGTATGAGACACAGCGAAGGCAGTATTGAGAGGGAAGTTCATAGTGATACAGGCATACCTAAAAAAGATAGAAGTATTTCAAACAAACAACCTACCTAACCCTACGTCCACAAGAACTAGAGGAACAACAACAAAGACAGCCCAAAGCAAGTAGAAGGAAGGAAATAGAATTAAATGACATAGAGACTAAAAGCACAATTCTAAAGATGAATGAATCCAGGACCTGGTTCTTTGAAAATATAAACAAAATTGACAAGCCTTTAAGAAGACTCATCAAGAAAAAAAGAGAGAAGACCCAAATAAACACAATCAGAAATGAAAGAGGAGAAATTACAACGGATACCACAGAAACACAAAGAATTGTAAGAAATTACTACGAAGAAATGTATGCCAAGAAATTTGAAAACCTAGATGAAATGGGCAAATTTCTAGAAAAATATAATCTTCCAAAACTCAATGAAAAAGAAGCAGAAAACCTGAGCAAACCTATAACAGCAAAATAAATTGAAGCAGTAATTAAAAAACTCCCAATACACAAAAGCCCTGGACCAGACGGTTTCACAGGAGAATTCTACAAAGCATTTAAGGAAGAGCTAACCCCTATCCTTCACAGACTATTCCAAAAAATCCAAAAAGACGGAAGACTCCCAAACTCTTTTTATGAGGCCAACATCATCCTACTTCCAAAACTAGATAAAGACACAATGAAGAAAGAAAACTTCAGGCCAATATCTCTGATGAACATCGATGCTAAAATCCTCAACAAAATACTGGCAAACCACATCCAACAATACATTAAAAAGATCATCCACCATGACCAAGTGGGTTTCATACCAGGCATGCAAGGATGGTTCAATATTCGCAAATCAGTAAATCTAATACATCACATAAACAAAAGCAAAGACAAAAATCACATGGTCACATCAATAGATACGGAAAAAGCATTTGATAAGGTACAGCACCGATTTATGACAAAAACACTCAGCAAAGTGGGAATAGAGGGAACATTCCTCAACATAATAAAGGCCATATATGAGAGACCTACAGCGAGCATCATACTCAACGGGCAAAAACTAAAATCTTTTCCACTAAGAACAGGAACAAGACAAGGTTGTCCACTTTCACCACTTTTATTCAATATAGTATTGGAAGTTTTAGCCACAGCAATCAGACAAGAAAAGGAAATAAAAGGCATACAAATC
>PVIA01014253.1:0-10648 GCA_004024845.1 Tonatia bakeri
AAACAAATGGGACCTCATCAAAATAAAAAGCTTCTGCACAGCTAAAGAAAACAGTATCAAAATAAAAAGAGAATCAACTGTATTTGCCAATGATACCTCAGACAAGGGCTTAATCTCCAAAATATATAAAGAACTTACACGATTCCACTCTAAGAAGACAAGCAACCCAATTAAAAAATGGGCAAAGGACTTGAACAGACACTTCTCCAAGAAGGACATACAGAAGATCCAAAATCACATGAAACGATGTTCAATATCGCTAGCTATCAGAGAGATGCAGATTAAAACCACAATGAGGTACCACTTCACACCAGTCAGAATGGCCATCATAAGCAAAACAACAAACAACAAGTGTTGGAGAGGTTGGGGAGAAAAGGGGACCCTAGTGCACTGTTGGTGGGACTGCAGACTGGTACAACCACTGTGGAAAACAGTATGGAACCTTCTCAGAAAACTAAAAATGGATCTGCCTTTTGACCCAGCAATTCCACTGCTGGGACTATATCCTAGGAATCCTAAAACACCAATCCAAAAGAACCTGTGCACCCCAATGTTCATAGCAGCACAATTTACAATAGCTAAGTGCTGGAAGCAACCTAGATGCCCATCAGTAAATGAATGGATCAAAAAACTATGGTACATTTACACAATGGAATTCTATGCAGCAGAAAGAAAGAAGGACCTCTTGCCTTATCTTTTTAGCAGCTCTGTCAGTCACTGCTGTTTGTACTGGCTCAGGGAACACTGGCATAGAGGACTTGCAGTTTTGGTCCTGACTCTCCCAGCAAGTCATTATGCCCTTTTCCTGTTAGGGAGTTTCACTGTGAAGTGGTGAAGAATAACAACATAAGCACAAAACACTTGGATCAGGTACTTTATCAGCACAGTAACAGGCATAATTGTGGTGAGAGTCCTACTGAAGCAGAACACCAGCACGTGGATTTCTGCTCACAGATGTGCAAGGAAGGGCAATCAAGAGTGAGAAGTCAGCTCAGGGGTTAGGTCCAAATTCTTGCTAGCCCTTGAACTCTTGGCCAGTCACAGATAATACCATTCTAGAAGTGATGTGTTGTTGTAGGTAGAGAGGGAGGAAGTAAAGACTTCACACTGACCACTCAGCTAGAAGAAGATTCTGAAGCAGTTCCAAGGCCTGCGAGGGTTCTGGTGGAAGCTGACCAGCTATGGTACCTCAGTGCTTTCCTCAGCCATCCTCTCAGTGGTGGCTGTGAGCACTATGAGGATTGTACTTTAGGGAGCTTCATTCTTATGGACTTAAAATTTTGTGTCCTGAATGTTTTCTGGAGGCAGTTGCTTTCCTCCCTCCCTCCCTCCCACCCTCCCTCCCTCCTTCCCTTCCTTCCTTCCTTTCTCCTTCACTCCTTCTCTCCACTTCTCTCAATTCTATTAATCCAACCTGTGGAATACAGTCAGTCCTCCTTATCTATGGGTTTCATATCCACAGATTCAACCAACCATGGATCAAAAATATTCAGAAAAAAGTTACATTATTGCTGATGTACTATGTAGGCCTACAATGATTGCTCATTGCATCTGTACTGAACATTGCAGACTGTTTTCTTGTCCTTATTCCCTAAACAATATAGTATAACAACTATTTACACAACATTTTACATTGTATTAGGTATTACAAGTAATCTAGAGATGATTTAAAGTATACAGGAGGATGTGCATAGGTTATATGGAAATACTATGGCATTTTACACAAGAGACTTGAGTATCTGCAGGTTTTGGTATCTGTGGGGTTACTGGAACCAATTCTCTGCAGACACCAAGGGAACACCATATTTACTAACTGCCCAGCACTGTGCTTGGACAGCCTTCTTGTGAAGCTCACTTTCTGTGTAGGTTATTCTGATACACAGGAAATAACTGGGGTGGGATGGGGTGAGTGGGCAGTGGGTTTCAAGGCTGCACCTCTGTAACTGACCAGCAGATACTCCGAGTGAGGGCCTTTAGGGAGCTTCACAGCCCTGGAATGCGCAACTGAAAAGTTTGTGGAATCTTTTTATTCTGAGATTAAACATCAAAATTATGGTGGTACCTGTCTTTACACATTATATAGTATATATTTATAGAACTTCTTAGGCTAAACCATTCCTTAAAAATATCTTGAATTTATTAAAAGAGCTGGCTATTTAGACAAAAATTCTGTCGAGCAGTACCTTTTGGTGGGAGATTTGACTTTTGCTTCAGGCCCCTCTTGGCATTGGGTTGGAGATCACTTACAATTGTGATTCACAAACCTTAGTGTGAATCACCTAGGGTCATGTGGAAATGTAGATTCTGATTCAGCAGGTCTGGGGTAGAGGCCAAGAGCCTCTATTTAACAAGCTTGCTCACTTGTCTGCTTGAGGCTGCTGGTCTGCAGACCACATCCTGAACACAGAGGGATTAATTGGATCAAGGTCTCTCAGCTGTGGCATTACTGACATTCTGGGCCTGGCAATTACTTGTGGGGGTTGTCCCTATAGTAAAGACCATTAGCATCATCCTTGGAGTCTACCCACCAGAATTTAGTAGCACCCATACCCTCAACTGTAACGACCAAAAAATGTCTCCAAACATTGCCAATTGTCCCATGGAGGTAAAATCACTCCTAGTTGAGAACCACAGGATTAGATGACTTTCAAACACTCTCCCAAGTCCAGGTTTCTTTGATCAAAAGCCCATTCAAAACCTCTTGTTTTGAAAATACACATGCCACTAAGCTTGGAAAAGATGTCCCCAGAGCTGGCCTCTTATTTCACTTCTAACAATATAAGGCCACAGATCAACCTTCTTCACAACAGCCACATGCAGCAGCGCCACCCCCACCCCAGCTAAGGCCAGGCCCAGCGGCATTTGCACCCTCAAGGGGACCCTGGTGGGTGGTGTGACTGGGTGAGGGTGTCCAGGAGGGGATGTCAGATCTCCCCACACAGGTGCTCCATGACGAGACAGATGGGAGCCCACCTGCTGGGACAAGTGCTGTTCACTCCTGCTCAGCAATGGAGCTTTTTCCCAAGAGGCAAAGGGGCAATTCAATTAAATCAACAGAATGTGTTCCTTTCTTTACAAGGGAACTTTGCTCCCATTATCCATGGGACCTAGTAGGTGTGTGAAGGCTTTAAATGGGGTTGGATGAGTGGCTGATTGCTCAGTGCACATCAGGATGGTAGCAGAGGTCCAACACTAATTGACAAGACAGGCATTTTGGTCCCACCCAGGATGGATGACAGCCTGGAGACTGAACACCACAGAGAGAGAGTGAGCAAAGAGGACAATTATTAATGACTATTGCCTATGTGGATGTTTAGGCTTAAAAATGGGCTATTGGCTTTTATTGCTCTGAAGGAAAAATGAGACAGTATTTCAGCAGTTGGATAAACTACTGTGCTTCCCAAGTAACAAAATCAAGTCTTCAGATGGAAAGTTCCACATACAACAATTGTAGAGAAATTTCCAGAGACAGTGCTGAGTAGGAATAGTGTGCATGTGTGTTATATTAAAAAAAATGGTAGCATAATCCAACATGCTTAAAATGGCTTTTCTTTAAGGAGGGAACAAGCATAGAAGCTAGACTTCTTCAAATGTACCTTTTTATTCTGACATATCTGACCCTGGAATTATGAAAATTCAAAAAAACACTATTTTTTAGAGTAATGTTCACAGCAAAATTGAGGTGGAAGTAGAGTTCTCACATACTTCCTACCCACACCCACATAAGTACAGCCTCCCTCACTATGGACATCCTACACAAGAGTGGGACGATCATCACACTCCATGAACCAACAGGTCATTATAACCAAAAATCTATAGCTTAAGACAAAATGACTGCAAAAAATGTTTTTAACAGTTTTCAACACTTGGCATTATACAGTTATTTTTTTGAGATCGTATTGGTATTGTTAGTATGAGGTTGTCAAGCATACAATGTGGAATAATGTTAACAGGTTACTAGTGATATTCTATCATTCCTGATGTTCTGAAAGCCAGGATTGTTAGTGTGGAAGAAGGGGATAGAAGTGGAAGATAGAGGAAGCTAAGTGAACACCTGCAGTCCTGGAAAAGTAGCATTAGGAGCTCATGGTGTAGGAAGTATTTTACAGATTTGCATTTTCTAGCTCTTTCACTCTAAAGGCCTCAAACCAGTGACCAACCCAGAGCAATGAGTACCCCTTTTGTCCACACTTAGATTTGCAAATTTCTAACTAAAACAACAACAACAACAACAACAACAACAACAACAACTCAGGGATGCTTGGAGAATGGGCTGATTCCACATCTGCACCAGGAAATATAAAAGATGAACCTGAAACATCTCATGATATCAAAAAGAGAGAAGTTACCAAAGACTTTGAGGGTCATGGCAACAGGGCTCAGGTGCAGCCTGAGGAAGCACCCACATCTTATTGATGACAATTTGAACACCAGTAAGAATAATACTGCAATGCAACATCAAATGTTTAAATTTGTGCATTCAAAATGGCAATAAAAAGAAAACAAATTGGTTGCTGTAGGAGGATGCAAGTGAACAAAGTCATTATTTTGAAAAATGGTAATTAAAGAAGAAGGTTGGCTAAAAAGTTCATTTTTCCCCATAAGATGGCTCTAGTAGCACTTAGTTGTCTTTAACTTCACTTGAAACAATTTTGTTAGATTGTATTGTAACAGCTGTCATATCAGTATTTTTTTAAAAACTTATCAACATTGGTGATTTTTTGTGCAGCCATTTTAATATTGTAGATAGGATAAAATACACAACATTTTTGGCATATTATGCTTTTTTATAATTTTATTTTAATCATTGTTCAAGTACAGTTTTCTCCCCTTTACTCCCAATCCAGCCCACCCCACCCCTCCCTCCCAGCTTCCCTCCCATTACCACCCTCTCCCTAGTTTTTATCCATGTGTCCTTCAACTTTGTTCCTGTAAACCCTTCCCCTTTCCCCCCAAAACTCCCTCTTCTCTCTCCTCTGGTCACTTTCTGCCTGTCCTCTATTACAGTGTCTTTGACTATATGCTTTTTTTTTTTCAAGAAAGGTAAACACGCAACTGAAACGCAAAGATCTGTGCAGTGTATGGAGAAGGTGCTGTGACTGATTGAAAGTGTCAAAAGTGGTTTGCAAAGTTTCGTGCTGGAGATTTCTCCCTTGGATGATGCTCCACAGTCGGGTAGACTGGTTGAAGTTGATAACAATCAAATCAAGACATTAACTGAGAACAATCATTGTTATACCACACAGGAGATAGGTGACATTCTCAAAATATCCAAATCAATATAATCATTGGTGAAAATAAAAAATGTGTCTTTTATTTTATGGAAAAATCTACATGGACTTTTTGGCCAACTCAATGTTCAGCTTGCTTTTCTTATGTGAACTGTACTGAGGACTAGTGGAATAGTATATGAAGGGCAGTTTTTCTTATTATAAGTATTCCAGTTAGGAAACAAAAAACATCACTATTTTGCAATCTCTAATTAATTAATGGAATTGAATTCTTAACAGCCACACAAGATATTATGTACCTCAGGATGGAAGAATATACTACCACCTACAAAATAACCTTGCTAAAAAAAAATCCAGTTCTTAAATTGATCAAGCCTCTGGATCCCAGTTCCCACTGATCGGCAATACAAAGGATAGATCACATTAAGAGACATTGTAGGGGTGCAATCTGAAAACTCTAGTAGAAAACTCCACAGGACAGATGGCCTGCTTTCTTCAACAAGTAAATTTCAAGGAACTAAAAGGTAGAGGGGAAAACTATTAATGAAAAAGGCTAAAAAGAAATGTCTACTTCTTAAAATGTGGATATCAATAAAAAATATTTTGAGAAAGTATGACATTAATGAGACAACTGGAAATAGCATTGACTGGATATTTGATGATATTAAGGGGGATAATTGTTAATGTGGAGGTATAATAATGGTATTTTCATCTTTTAGAGGTACATTCTGAAATACCTGGGGATGAAGTGGGATGTGTTGGGGATTTGCTTCTAATCAGCACAAGACAGGGAAGGGGTGAAAGTGAAACAAGATTGGCAGTGAGTTAGTTGATCATTGCTGAAGCTAGGGGATGGGTTCATGGGGAGTCATTGCACTGGTTTGTCTCTTTTATATACATTTGAAATTTTCTATGACGAAAAAGTAAAAAATAAATACAGGTGTGGGCAAAAATAGGTTTACAGTTGTAATACAAGGAAATGATACAATAATTAATAAATAATAACACAAGAATAAACTCTGTTTTGTGTACTCACAACTCTAAACCTACTTCTGCCCACCCCTGTACATCAGTGTCAAGTGTTTATAAAAAACTTAGGCTCCAAAGGAAGGGATGTCTTTGCCTTTGTGTTGTGTTTCCTTTCAGGCTCTATCACTATTCAGTTCCAGCTGCCTGATCTGTAACCTAACCCTGCATGCAGCCTTAAGGATCCTTAGTGATGGCTCTAATTTGCAGAATAGCAGGATGGTGAAGAGCACGGACTTGGGAGCCAAGAGCATAGCTTCAAACTCCAACTCTACTATTCCCTAGCTATATAACCTTTCATCCTTTCTTCCTTTCAGTTCCCTCATCTGTGAAATGGGGATAATAGAAATACCACTGTAGAGGTTGTTGGGCAGATTAAATAAGCTCACATTTGTCAGTCACCAAGACAGTGTCTGTCACATACTAATTGCTAAATGCATGTTAGCTTCCCATCTTTGCTATTTCACTATTTCTTCAGTACCAGCTCATGGCTCAGATAGTGGAATAAAAGAGGGTTAATTAAGAAGCACAGAGTACCATGTGGGTGCTGCCTCTGCTTGGGGGTATGGGCCATGCTCCCAAGGACATAACAGCTAATCAGCACCCACATTATGGAAGATTGGACCATGAAGAGGGGTGTGGTGGGGCCAGGACATCCCAGGTCAATGTTACTTCACGTGCAAAGATGCAGAACTCTGCAATTTGGGGACAGGTTGAAGCAACAGTGAATGGTTCATTGGGCAACAGTGGGGACAAAGAGGAATTCTATGGGTCCCCAGGATGTTTCTGAAACTGTAACCTCTGCACAGTGCAGGGTCAGGATGGAAAGGCACCTTTCCTAAGAACTAACTATGTACCAGACCCTGCTTATGCGGGATTGGATCCTTGCAACAGTCCTCTGATATTGGCAGGTAAGGGAGCATGAGCCGCCTGCCCAAAGTCATGCTGTTAGTAAGTAGGTAAGCTAGTATTTGAGCACAACAGCCTGTGTGGTTCCAAAAGCCCTTTAGAAATCTGACTTTTACCAGATTCTCCTTGGCTCTGGGAAAGTAAAAGTAAAGCAGCATATATATATAAAACCCTATTTCCTTACACATATCTCATTTTCATTTGGCAGTGCTATCAACTGGGCCAAGAAAGGCTTTCAGTGATGAGTACTTTGACTTGGCACATTTGAATTACAAATTCTAATCCTTCCAAGTGGGGCTGTCAAGTACACAGGTAAGTCAAGAGCCTGGAGTTTTGAGAAGTCTATACTGGAGACATGTGGAAGCCATCATACAGAGGGTAGAAGTAATCATACAATCAGCATGTAAAGGGGATCAGTCAGTATCACCAAAGGAGCAAGTGAAGGCAAACAAAAGAAGTGATGTTGAGAGCAAGGGCACTCTGAAAAGAAAAAGTTGGAGAGCAGCAAAGGCATCTGAGGAGAAACTGTGAGACAGGAGAAAGGCAAGAGAGGGTTGTATCTTAGAAGCCAAGTGAAGATGTTGAGTCAAGGAGTGACTGTTGTATCCAATGCCACTGGTGATCAGGCAAGGTGAGAACTGAGGGTTGTCCAAGGGATTTGGCAACAGGAAAGACATAGGAAGATTTTACAAGAGGTTTTGGTGAAGTGGTGGTAACCTGTACCTCAGGCCTAAAGCATCCCTTATGACAGCTCTGACCTGGTAGGAGATTATGATGGTTAGGTGTATCTCCAAGGAGCTTTGCAAAACAACTCACTTTGTGCCAGAGGAGAGTAGACCTGAGGTCACAGGACCATAGTTGGAACTGGGGTACCTTCTTGACAGGACCCCCAGGATAGGCTAGATTCTTGGGTGATCTTGCTGGGTCTAAGGGTCTTTTGCCAATTGTACCCACTGGCACTATTGTCAGGTGGAGTGGCCTAGACAGGTACAGCCTTGGTGGTGCTGTGGAAACTGAAGGGATCTGCAATCTGTGCCATGGCCAACCCCTGCCCTTCACTAGGCTGAGGGAGATGCTTGTTCTCAGGGCAGAGGTCTCCAAGAGGCCCAGGCTGTAACCCCAGGGGAGTACATGGTGACCCAGGAGGGCAACTGCCATGTGGACAACTGAGGACGAATGAGAGAGCTCAGGCCCCCTCTCTCCAGCAGACACCAAAGGATGATGACACTTGAAAGAGACCAGAGGAAAGAGGTTGGCCCAAGGGTTCCATGGAACTAGGGACCTATCCTGACAACAAGGAGAAGCAGGCAGGGCCACTGGTACCTCCCAGCATCTAGTGCCTCCAGGGGCTACAGGATGCTCTCTGCAGAGCCAGAGACGGTTGCTTTCCTCAGATCATAAATGACTTCTCTTACTCCCTCCAACAAGCCTTCCCTCCCCTTAGTGCAGTTAGTATCACATGGGAAAAGAAAAATCATGAATTGACACAATTATCACAAAGACTGGTGATCAGTTTATCTTGGAGTGGGATTTTTAAATGGTGTGTGTTAACTTGTATGACTCTCCTGTTGGTGGAATTTAAAATGGTGAAATAAGAAGGAGCAAAGAAACTATCAGCAGGGGTGTCCAAACTTTTGGTGTCTCTGGGGCACACTGGAAGAAGAATTGTCTTGGGCCACACATTAAATACACAAACAATAATGAAAACAAAACAATCTCATGTTTTAAGTAAATTTATGATTTTGTGTTGGGCCACATTTGTAGCTATTCTGGGCCACTGAAGGTTGGACACCCCTGAATTATGGTGATGGATGTTAACTAGACTTATTGTGGTGATCATTTTGCAATATGTACAAATATCAGATCATTATGTTGTGCACCTGAAACTAATATAATGTTATGTCAATTATAACTAAATTAACTAGGAAAATAAGGGGCAAGAAAATTCAGATTGGTGAAGACTTTTTTTTTGTAATGGAATGGGATCATGAGGAGTCCTTTCCCAAAGCCCACTCTGCCTCCAGGTAAATTTTACTAAGAAAATAAAAATATTGAACAAAAGAAGTCAATAGTAGCTTAGAACTAGGTTTCCCACTAGACTGAGGTCTCTTACAGTTGGCACAAAGAACGCTTTTGGAGCGGGAACTGGTTGAAGTGAGTGTCATGATGAGATGTTCACAACTCTACCCTGTGGAGGCAGCTGATGCCTTGAGGTCCTCAGGTGGAATGAGGTAAGCTGGCACCACGGACAGACTGCTCAGTTTTGTTTTAAAAGAAATGAGCTCCAAGTGCAGGAGAGATTGACCAGCTGATAATATTAGGTGCCCCTACGTAGTGGTTACCTGAATTGAAAACTTCTAAGGTTGAGGCAAGTCAAAATCTGTAGGTCAAGAATAACTGGGAGATTAAAAAACATAGGGAAAATATTGGAATTAAGTCAATTGAAATGTTGATAAGAGTTATCTGGAAGGGAAAGAGCAGGAAGGATGGATATTTTGATTCTTATTTATATTTTCCAGTATTTTATATATTTTATACTATGAGTAAGTATTGCTTTCACAATTAGAAAAAAAGAATAAGTACTATTTTTATAGAGGAGAAAAAAGTTTTATGGGATTTTCCTAGAACATGAGACTGACTGTGAAGAGATTAGTGACAAAGTCATCTATTCTAGACTTTCTAGAAATGTAGAAAATTTGAGTTTAGAACCTGGTGGATGGATTCTTCATGTTTTGAACCTGCACATTGAAATAAAACTATTATTATTTTTAATCATCACCCGGGGACTTTTTTTTCACTGCTTTTTTAGAGAAAGGAAGGGGGAGAGAGAGAGAAACAGTGGTGTGAGAGAGAAACATTGACCAGCTGCCCTCTGCACGGGCCCTGACTGGGGACTTAATGTGCAATCTAGGTATGTGCCCTGACTGGGAATTGAACTTGCAGCCTTTGGCTTATGGGATGATGCTCCAACCAAATAAGCCACACTGGCCAGGGCATAAAACTACCATTTTAAATACCGTGTAATGCTTTACTTTTTAAAAAGAGTACAGTAACTGAAAAAGCAATATCTTAAACTTTATAGTTTTTCCTATTTTTCAAAGTGTTTTTACTTTTTCTCTTGGATGTTTAAAGATAAATTTTGGGCTTAGTCCATATTTTATATATAGTACAGACATACCTTGGAGATATTACAGGTTTTGTTTCAGACCACTGCAATAAAGCAAGTATTGTAATAAAGCGAGTCATAATCTTTTTGCTAGTGGAGGGTCTTGCCTTTAATTTGTAAAAATATGCAACATCTGTGAAGCTTGGTAAAGTGCGACAAAACGAGATATGTCTATAGTACAACAATCTGTTCCTTGACTTCCATTATTTTATGGTCACTTAGATGACTCTATTTAATATATCTTTAAAACAAGTTCCCTACCATTCTTTTGGAGAGGGTGTGGAACATAATATTAATGAATGACCTTGTTTGAGAG
>PVIA01014253.1:10748-28093 GCA_004024845.1 Tonatia bakeri
CCCCCCCCCCCCCCCCCCCCGCCTCGCCCATCTAGAAAGGTACAAAGTAGTTAACAGGTTGTTCCTCTACTCCTAGGAAGCACATTAAGAACCAGTCAAACAAGGCTGCCAAATTCAATGGTGACAATATTTCCCAATATTGGTTTCAGAGTAAGGGTTAGTTCCTCCAAAGACTTGCTGTCCTCATTTCTGTCCTGGTTTGGTGACATTTTTTTTGTTTGTTTAAAATGTTGTCCCTCTGAGCATTCTGAGTCCCTCTACACGACCCTGGGGAAGTATTTTCCCTGTCTTCCCTCATCGACAAGAATCTTGCTGTGTTAGGTTCTTGGGGTTGCCATAACAAGTACCACAGACTGGGAGCTTAAGCAACATTTATTCTCTTACAGTTCTGGAGGTTGGAGTCCTAGATCAAGATACCAGCAGGATTAGTTCCTTCTGCAGTCCCTTTCCTTGGCTCATAGATGCCATCTTCTCCCTGTGTCTTCACATTGTCTTCCTTCTGTGCATGTATGTGTCCAAATTTCCTTTCCTTATGAGGACACCCATCACACCGGATTAGGGCACACCCTAGTAACCTCATTTTAACTTGATTACCTCTGTAAAAGAGGTCATATTCTGAGGTACTGGGGGTTAGGACTTCAACATAAGAGTACTGGGGGACATAATTCAGCCCATAATACTTAACCTTGGAGGTTTGAGCCACAGCTTCCGCAGAGGCCTATGTTGCTAGGTGGCCCCAGGCATCCAGGCTAGCCAGGGCATACCCAATTTTCTTAGATAGCAGCTGACCAGACTTCTGGGTCAGATAAATCTTAACTAGAACCCCAGATCCACCATTCATGTGTGACCTTCAGCAACATCCTCCACCTCTCTGAGGTTTGGTTTCTTCATACGAAACCACCACCTACTTAACAGGATTGTCATTAGGGTTAAGAGTGACGACATCTATAAAGTGCTGTCATCTGGGAGGAGGTCCTGAGACAAAGCTATGGTTGATACTTAACCAAACTGCCAGCTTTTGCAAGGGATGCCAGACTTGTTCTACTTCTGAGCTGATGGGTCAGTCACACCTAGAAAAAATGTTGCCTGGAAGTTTTTGGGTCTCCGCCATGAATGACATCCTCCCCCAATGAGCAACTTCCAGAGCTCAGCTCAATGTCTTGTGTCCAAAGAAAGAGATTCCCTTTCAACTTCTCTGGTGCCTAGTGACTTCAACATCCTAATAGTGGGCTTGGGCCTCAAATCAGGTATAATACTGCTTGAATACCTAAGGCTTAGTTAGCAATTCCATGTAATTTCTCCACATGGTTCCCTTTACAAAGCACAGATCATAGGTGTGACTGGGCCACAGGATGCCCAGATATTTGGTCTAACATTATCCTTATTGCTTCTATAAGGGTGTTTTTGGATGAGATTAACATTTAAATCAGTAGACTAATGTGGGTAGGCCTCATCCAATCACTTGAAGGCCTGAGTAGTACAAAATATTGACCCCTTGACCCTTGAATAAGAGAGAATTCTTCCTCCCTGACAGCTTTTGAACTGGGACATGGGCTTTTTTCCTGCCTTTGGACTCAAAGTAAAACGTTGGATCTTCCTTGGTCTTGAGCCTGCCGACCTTCAGATTAGAACTACATCATTGACTCTCCTTGGTCTCATGCTAGGTGACTCATCCTACAGATCTTGAGACTTCCCAGCTTCCATAATTGTGTGAGCCAGTTCCTTAAAATAAACCTTTATACTTACACACACACACACACACACACACACACACACACACACACACACAGCCTATTGGTTCTATTTTTCTAGAGAAACCTGACCAACAACCTCCAGTAAACCTGTAGGTGACACTACCTCCATCTCAACAAGTGAGTCTACATTCTAGCAACTTCTAATTGACAAAGACAAGAGGAGGGTGTTCCTTCTCAGCCTTGATGATCCTCCCTGTAATATGCATACCACCCCCATCTGATGTAGATGACATGGCTTTACCCTTGACTTGTAGAGGGAGGTACAGAGACTGAAAGATGAATTTGCTGAAGTAACATGCAGACAAGGAAGGAGCATGCTACAGATTTTGGTTCCAAACCTTTTGCCCTTCGATGCCTGCGCAGCATGACAAGCCCCAGACCCTTGCGGGGTATCAGGCTGATCTGTGACATGCCACTTCATACATCAAGAGGGCTTGGTTGATCTGGCAGAGCAACCCTCCCTTCTTCCAGTCAATGTGTGTCCTACCCCATTGCATGGGCCAAGGGGAGCAGCGCATGGCTGCTCAGGTGGAGGAGGTGACTGCTACATTTGTGCTCCTAGCTGGAGTTGAAACAAGTATATCAGAGCCACTTCTCTACACAGAACTGGGAGAGAAAGCAGGGCAGAGAATGATTTCATGTGGTCTAAAGGGGCAGTCCCAGAGTACTAAAGGTATACCTGATACCACCAGCTGGTGAAGAAGGGAAGGGGAAATGATGGGCATGCTGGTCAAGGGGAATGTATGGCTGACAGTAGGACTCAAGGCCAGGTTCTCAGGCTCTGTCCTAAGTTGAGCATTACTCAAAGAAATTTGCAAGGTCAGATTGCACTGACATGGATGAACACTATGAGAGTGCCAAGAGAATGACAAATGTGTACTCCAAACTCTGTGGGGAACTCCCTTCCAGACTTGTCACCATGGGGTTAAGTCATGTAAGAGAATGGGGACATGCACAGTTATGAGGAAGAGGCCCAGAGAGTGAGTCAGGAAAAGGGAACTTCATTATTTTCATACCACATGAGACCAGCTTGCTTAAAATGGCATTACCCTTCACTGAATCATCTGGCAGGTATTTACGTCCATAACTCTAAGCCAAGCCCAGTCACATGTTCTCTGCTTGGTGCTCAGCTGTGGCGTTGGCTCTGACAATGCCCCTAAGGGCAGCACAGGCCATCCCAGCAGTAGGAGCATTTGGCTGGCAGGAGACAGGACAGGCAGCAGGAAGCTTCAGAGATCCTTCATGATACCCTTTCACAGCCTCCAACTTCCCTTCCATCCAACCTCCTCTTTAATCCCTGCCAACCAGTAATCTGGTATCCATACCTATAATTCTGCCATTTCAAGAATGTTATGTAAATAGAATTGTACCATATGTAACCTTTTAGGACTGGTTTTTCTCACTCAGCATAATTCCTCAGAGTGTCACAGGTCCTTGTGAGTGTCAGTAGTTCATTGCTCTACTTCTGAGCAGCACTCCGTGGCCTGGATGTACCAGTCATCTGTTTACCTGTTGAACAGCATCTAGGTTGTTTCTGATGGGGGCTATTATATTGTATATAAAGTTGCTATAAACATTTTTGTATAGGTTTTTGTATGAATATAAATTTTCATTTCTCTGGGACACGTGGCCAAGAGTAGAATTTCTGAGTGATACGGTCTTTACATACTTAACTTTTTAAGAACATTTTACAGAGTGGCTGTGCCATTTTACTTTCTACCAGCAATAAAGGAGTGATCCAGTCTCTCACCAGTATTTGGTGTTTCTCTATGTGTGATTTCAGTCACGTGGCCACTTGTGTAGTGACCTCTCATCGTACGTGGCTCTGATCTGCATTACCCTCATGGCTAATGATGCCGAGTATCTTTCTTTATTTGCCATCTGTCTACCCTTTCCAGTGAAATGTCATGTTTTAAGAGGATTGTCTAGAGAATTATAGTGAGAAGAGCCAGTTCTAAAAGTAAAAACTTCTGCTCTTAAGATGCTGAGAAGATGAAAATGCAAGCTACAGACTGGGAGAAAATACTTGGAAACCAACATACCCAACAGAGGACTAGTTACCATTTTAATGCATACAGTTCTGTGGCATTAAATATATTCACATTATTGTGCAACTATCACCACCACCCATCCCTAAATTCTTATCTTACCCAACTGAAACTGTGCACCAGTTAAACACTCACTCCCCAGTTTTCCTCTTCAAAGATCCTGGCAGCCACCTCGCTACTTTCTAGGAATTTGACTGCTTTAGGTACCTCATGTGAGTAGGATCTTCCTTTTGTGTCTGGCTTATTTCACTAAGCATAATGTCCTCACGGTTCATTAGTATTGTAGTGTGCTAGAATTTCCTTCTTTTAAGGCAGAATAATATTGTATTATATGCCACATTTTTCTTATCCTTTCATCCATCAATGAACATTAGGTTGTTTTCATCTTTTGGCTGCTGTGACTAATGCTTCTATGAACATGGGTATACAAATATGATTCACTTCCCACTTTCATTGCTTTTGGGCATAGCACCAAAAGTGGAATTGCTAGATCATATGGTAATTCTATGGGTAATTTTTGAAAAATCACCACACCATTTTCCACAGGAGCTACACAATCTCATTCCCACAGCAATGCACGGGGGTTCTAATTTCCTCACTACTTTGTTTTTTTTTGGATTCTTAAAATTTATTTTCAGAGGGGAATGGAGGGGGAAAGAGAGGGAGAAAAACATCAATGTGTGGCTGCCTCTCGCATGCCCCCAACTGGGGACCTGGTGGGCAACCGAGGCATGTGCCCTGACTGGGAATCAAATCGGCAACCCTTTTGTTCTCAGGCTGGCACTCAATCCACTGAGCCATGCCAGCCAGGGCACCTTTCCTTGCCCTTTCCTCTCCTCTCCTCTCCTCCCCTCCCCTTTCCTCTCCTTTCCCTTCCCTCTTGCTTCCCTTTCCTTTGCTTTCCTTTTAAGAATAGCCACCATACTGGGTGTGAAGTGATATTGGTCTTTTGGGTCTGTGCCTGTAGGCATTTTCTTGTCGCTGGATTCTTCAGCTCCAAGTATGGGAGATAACAGGAACTTCCCCTTGTATCATTCTTTGGATCCCAGGGCCCCTATTTGGTCTGCTTTCTTCACTCTGTCAGAACCTTCTTTTTTAAATGTATAGTGGCCAGGGTTTAAACTGTATTTAGTAAAAGGGATAGGGAAAAGGATATCTGCTTTATGCAGCATATAGATAAGCCATATCAAGAGAACCTTAAATCTTTTATAATATATAGGTGCCTTCTCCATCTATTTTTTTTAATATACTGAATAGAACCAGGTTGCTTGCTCTACAGAGCTTTGCACAGAATTGAATTTTGCTGATTACATTTGCTTGGCATCATTTAACATGCTCCTCTGTGCCCTCATATTTCCCACAGAATTAGTTAGTAGTTAGATTTAGAGACTTTATCAAATTCAGGCTAAGTTTTGGCAAGACTCTGCCACAGGTGGTGGTGTCTACTTCTATTATGAGGCACATGACATCTTAGTCTTTCTTGGTAATATTAACTCCTTCATAGCTACCAGTTTTCTTTTTCTAGTAATATCATGAACTCGAGAATTTAATATAGTTTCTATCTATTGCTATTATTATTCTTGTTGATCTGCATCCCATGTCTATCTAAAAGGAACTTCTTTAAATTCTTTTGACAGGGTCCCAGGTGTGTTTGCCAGTCCCCTGGATATCTGGTAAGAAAAGATGCTCCAGACTAATTTTGGACACCTGTTGCCCCGAATTTAGAATCAACCTTTCCCCAGGGAGCCCTGGATGCTTTTGGTAGAAAAGGCATTTAGAGAACAGGCTTTTGGCACTGAGGACTGATTACTAGCTACTGGCTTGGTCATTGTTTCTAGGCCTTATTGGTGAACCAACTTAAGAAATAAGCATGTATGTGTTTAAGAAAAATCTATCACAAGTTCAAATTGGTATTTACATATCAAATTCAGAACTAACGAGTTTTCATTTAACTTCTTTGGTCTTATAGATGCAACTTTTTTATCCCACGACAAAAGCTTTATTCCCAATGATTTCAACATTACTTTCTCTAGCAATAAAAAGTCTCAGAAAAGCAATACAATCTCATAAAAAATAATACACTGCTTCCACAAGCAAAACAATTACTAAAAATGGTTTTTATTACCAATCATTTATTTATTGCCACTATTTTTGTTAAGTATATCCCAGTGAAATTCCTATAGTCATTTAAAATAATTCCTGTGTATTTATCACCAACCTGCTATTTCTTTATGTTTATTTCACTTGCCTTCAACTTTTAGAAATTAAAAAAATCATTTAAATAATTATATAAATACTCACATGATTCTAAAGCCAGATATATAAAGCAAATTATATTTGCACAGGTTTATCTTCTAACCCTGTTCCCTATATATTATTCTCTCTTTCCCCCTATAGGTAGTAATATAAAACATTGTTTTTGGTTTCCATATAAAAAAAACAGATATGTGTTTATATATCCCTCTTTTCTTAAATAATTGGTAGTATACTATTCACACTTTTCTCTATCTTAGGTTTTTCACTTACAGTATCCTGAAAATCATGCTATATGCACCATAGTTTATGTAACACACCCCGTTGATGGGAAACAAGTATTTTTTGAATGGAGTTTCTATGTAGAGTAACTTTGTCACATGGTTAAACAAGTACTCATGGTCATTTCTAAGTTACCTTTCAATTTTCCATCCTTAGCCTCAGTAGCTTTCTCCATGCAAGGGGCTGGCTCTATGTATGTAAACTACCTAGAGTTAGTTAGGTCCCAGGTAGCAAACATGCCTGAGAAAGTAATAACTGGAGTTTTAATTTCTAGGTTACTTCAAAAACAATTTTCCCAACGAGGGAATATGCAGTTAGTTGGTTAATAAGTACAGAGTTTCTGTTTGGAATATGAGAAAGTTTTGTGGATGGATGGTGATGGGTGCACAGAAATGAAAATATACTTAATGCCACCAAACTGTACGACCAAAAATAGTTAAAATGGTAATGTTTGTTATATACTTATTTCAAAAAACAAGTAAGATTTATGGGAAACGCTAAAAAAATTTACTGAAAAACTATAATAAAGATTCTTTATGTTAAAAATTTCTCCAATAAAGTGCTACTTTAATATATAACTTCATATTGAAATTACATTTAGATACAAAAACACTAAATGAGGTTTTTAATTGATATGCATTGTGTCACTGCAGGGTCAACAGCAGCTGTCCTCAACTTAGAGATGGCTCCTTTCTCCACTGCTGTAATAAATGAAGGTGGTCACCTTCCAAGCTGAATCTTATGTGACACTGGCATTGGTACAGATTACTCCCCAAGTTTAAAGATGAGACAGCAGGTTGGCTCTTTCTAGACTTGTACTTATATTTCTACATGGCGACTTGAATTTTATGGCTTGTAAATGAGACATTCACAAGTAGGAAGTCCAGCTCAGTGACAAAAGAGACAATACCCATTCCTGCTGATGAGAGTCAAGGGCTGGGGATGTCAGACCCTCACCAAACTTACATAGAAAAACTTCTCAAGCCTTAAATTGGGATCCTCTCATGAACAGGCTGTGAACTCCGGTGAGTTTCCACAGCACTTCACCATCTCTTCACGACCCTGGCTCCCTCTGTAAAAAGGCAGCCTTACCACTGATATGGAACATTTCAAAGACATCAAAAGATCCTTGGCATCTGGGTGCTCAAGACGTACACACTATCACATTTTCTTTCCTCAGCTGGTTATGTAAGAGGACAACTTTTAAAACCCTTCCAGTAGAAAACCAGCCATTTTATTTCTGGTGGAAAGACTTCTTCCACCACCGCAACTATACGGGGCTGAGTGACAATGAACTGACACACCTGCTGGCGCACTGGGCACACTACAGGCAGGACTGGCACCTACAATTTGAACCATCACTTGACTCGGGTTCAGTGTTTGTGATACCATAGGGCACAGGGAGTGTGTACACACATGGCCACCAATGCACTGCTGGAGTAAATCATGACTTTGTCCCAGGGTATTTATCTCAAAGCAAGTAAGACTGATGAAAAAAGTGGAAGCCTTGATGCAGTTGAAAAGCAAAAGTGGGAGGTCATACAGTGTCTGCATATACTTGGGGAACAATAGTAGAATTCAGAGCCAGACCATGGTGCAGCAAAGCATTTATCCAGTTTCTCTGGAAGATCTGATCCCTCCATCTGCCTGTTGACATCTGTATCATGGAAACTTACAAAAGACAGAAAAACTGGTATAATGCTTCCCTTGTACCCTGCTTTAGCTTTAAGAATTACCAACATTTGTCAATCTTGTTTCATCTACCTATCTCTTTTTTTTCCTCAAGTATTTTATAGCAAATTTCATATATCATGTTTTTTCATTCTTGAGTATTTCAATACTGTCCCTCTCAGGACAAGTAAACAATAAGTACTCAATATTCACTATCAGAAAATCAGCATATTTTTTAATACAGATGTGGTACAGAATATTTAATTACAGCAGGGCAGAGAATCTAGTTAAATAAAATTAAAAACCTTTATTTCCCCCAATATAAAATTGCTAAATTAATGTCTCTAAAGAATATAACATGGTGAAAGCTTTAAATCACACCATTTTCACCACAGGATTTATGTTTTACCAGTTACATATTCTACCACTTTGGCAAAAGGATGAACTTTTTAGAAGTTTATAAACCTAACATAGCAAACATTGTGTACATCTCCATATTGCACTTTTCATTTACAAGAATAAAACAGTAAAGTCAAATGTCTTGCATATGCTAGGAATAGCACAAATCTGTCACAATAAAACGTAATGCAGAAGCTGATGTGAGGAGTATTAAAAATGTAAAAATGTAACACATGTATGTACAGAATGCTGAGACTGTATTAACAAACTTTATGTACACAACAATATACTGTATTACTTTAAACTTTCTAATAGTTATGCTATAAAGGCCTATTAACACAGGCCTTTGGTTCTAAACTGCTTGACTAGTTTTAAGCTCACATAATTTCTTAAGCCTTCCTGTTTTTTAGATAAAGTAAATATGTATAAAAGCACTAAACCTCCTGGATCACTAGTACAAAAATTACGATGGTCAGTTCCCTTAGGTCATCAAAAACTAGTCACAAAAATAGTTCTTGTATTCAACCTGAATGTGCCACAGGAAAAAAAAATATTTTCAAGATTTTCCAGCTTAGCCCAGTGGCAAAGGGTTACCCCAGCCTCAGTTTCAGTGCTACTGTCCCTGCTATGTTTATTTCAGAACACTTGTTTTCTCTAGGCCATTTATTTTAATACTATTCTGTATGGAAAATAAAATCTAACTTCAGTTTATTAGTGTCCACCACACACACTTCTGTTAAGACAGAATGAAAACTTTGAATATCGACAGTGAGATTTAAAAAAAATATGTGTCCTCTTATGACTCCTCTAAAAAATCTGCTATGACATAATACAGTTCTACATTACTTTTCTCTCCTATTCCCCTGATTTCTCCTTGTGCTTGGTTTCCCAGTGTCTTGCACGAGCCCTGTGATTAGCTCTGAAAATCATCCTGAGTTTGCAAACGACAAAGCAAGTCCCCACACGCAGTCCACGAGACGAATCACAGAACTGAGGACGAGCTGGTCATTCCGTGAACCATTGTGCCTGTTGGAGTCCCACTGATGGCATTGAAGATATGAAGGGAATTCGGTAAAACGCTTGTCTTCTCCTCCAGAGGGCAAATCTTGAGGCACAGAAACACAACATTACCCAAGTGTAATGCCCTGAGTAACATTTCTTGAAATGATGTTTCATTAAACACACACGATTTATCATCCAATGGTAATTGTTACTGGGAATGATGGTCTGCTCAGATAGAAAGTTTGGCTTTGGGAACTTGCAGAGGGATTGTGTTGGCTTATCTAGTAAGTGACATTTTTCAGATCAGGATTATAAGGAGAAAGTCCAGAGTAGAGAGCCTTCTAGACTTACCAGATTATAAATTGTCTTCAAGTCTATGTTACACATACTTGATGGGGACAGGGCCTAGCTTTGTCCCTTAGAAAACTCTTTTAAAATGAATCTGGAGCATCTACGTTTCTCTACTGGCTCCTTTCTTAGGGTCTTACAGATTTCCACCCTGGGACAGAGACCGTGGCTGCCCCTTTGACCCTGAACAAGTCTCTTTGCATTCAGTAATGCAGGAAAGGATTTTAAAGTACAACGGAGAAGAACATACACACTCAGAGGCTCCCCTGGAAAAGCCAAAAGCAAGTCTACTCCAGGTTATGACGCTTTTTCCTTAGGGTTCAAAGAGGTTTAATCTTCATAGTTGCTGAGATAACAGAAAGTTCAAGTTTAGAGCACAGCACTGCATCAAATGTCCATACAATCTGGGAGTTTATTTTAATATTTTCAGCCCATAATTCTTTTTCTACTTTCACCTTTTCTAGTGCCAAATGCTGGCACCCACTGATCACACTCTCCATTCTACAGGAATCTGAAGGTCCCATGGAAAAGACCTTCTGTGTTCTCCAAACGCTGGCTCTCCACAAGGCTCTCACATTCTGATTAAGTATTCACATGTTAATATCTATAGTCATTTCAATATTTTCTACTTTTCTAAGAGCCCAGAAGAGGGATATGTTCTTTTGGACATGCATTTGTCATTATGCCAATGTCTGAAGTTGGCCAAACTCAGGAATAACTTTATGAGTCAGGTTATCAAATTTCAGAAAAAATAAAATTAAAAAATGACATTACCATCCCATCTGAATGTGTCAGCATGAAGGAGAAAAAAAGTATGCAAATTAAAACTTAGGCATTTACTTTCCTAAAACAGAAATTTCCTAACTAAATCATCACATGATAGTTAATTGACACAAATGGTCCTAGCTTCCATTTTGCAAGACTGAAAGGCAATATTGTAGGGAAGAGAAAAACTAGTTCTGTGTTATCAAGGTACTAACACTAATTATTAAGACTGGCACTATGACTTGGAAGGAGTGACTATGGTTGATGGAGAACAGACCTCTCTGAAATTATGTGGAAGCTGCTCTCTGACATTTACTGGGTTCCCTGGGCATCTGTCCCCTCTGATGACTACTGAGCTCACATACGTGATTCTACTGAAAGGAATTCTTACAGGTGATAGTAGCAGTATAATCAGACAACATCCCATAATGACAAGGAATACAGAAGTAGCCAAGAAGAATACACTGGGGCACCCAGGTCAGCTGTAAATAATAAAAAAATTGAATAACCCTATTTTTGTAAATAGCAAAAGAAATTTAATACAACAGATAACTCCTTAAACAGGCTGGTAAACCTGTTCTTTCAAAGAAGTGGGTGAATAAAGAAAATTCTGGGAACAGTATGGGTATTTCTTTTTCATGTTTTTTTCTTTAAACTAGATTGGAGTGGGAAGGGGCCACTTCTAAGAGTGTTGAAGAGGAGGTGGAAGCTGCTCTCCTCTGATCAGATTGGATAAACACAGGTGGGCAATTTGTTAGTTGTTTCCCAAGTAACCTGTGGTTAGATGGTAGCAGCAGTGTAGTGGGCTATATTATCCTCAAAATTCTGAAGGATGTCAGAAGGTATAGGCCATTACAGGGTATACCTAAGCCCCCAACATGCTCCCTAAAAATGGGTAGAACTCCACTGTGGCACTTACCTGCTCATGCATGATTTCCGAAAGCTCTTTTGCCATTTCCCGGTAGTTGGCCTTCATTTCTTCCTGATACTCTAACTGGTCTTCTTTAATGAGACGTTCATTCACTGCTAAGGCCTGACCACAAGCTTCCACAAACTGCCTGAAATGGTATGGGGGAGGGAAATAAAGGCACGTTGAGAACAGAGAATGAGTCCAAGTGTATCTTCCTTGACTGAGCATAGAAATTGTTAACACTTGAAGAGAAAAAGACAATTCCCATGTGCTTTACCTGAAAACTTCTTTAAGCAACTTCACTTTATTGTCAGGATATCTTTTTGTGTTTGTGTCATCTAAGAAAGCTCGGGCATATGCCAGTGGACCAGCATTGACCTAGAAAAAGAACAAAGATTTAAAATTATGTTATTAAGAAAATGATCTTATCGGTGATTTAGTTTCAGTTGGTATGTGCTAAAAATGATGTTAGGATTAGTCATGAACCCTGTCCTCCAGGAACTTACAGCCCTAAAGAGGAAACCATGATGAAAGCTTCTACTATTACATGTCATTTGATTTTACTATTTCAGCCATCCTGAGGGCACTTGTGATGATGGTTTATTTTATGTAGGAAGAACCAAAGCTTGGAAAATGTAAGGACTATTCAAAGTCAAACATCCAATAAGTGAAACACCTTAGATCAGAGCCCAAGTCTTTCAATTGATATTTGTGCCACATTATACTCAACCTGGTGAGTTCAGGGAAAAAATGAAAATAATATAGTATGTATGCAAATTTTTAAAAAAACAACTGTTCATCTCATTGAATTGTGTAGACAGTCATGGCAAACTGATCTGTTATCTATGAATAAAGTAACCATCAGAGGTGTGCTAGAAGGCCAAAGATTAGGGGCATTTAGCAACAGGGTATGTGAATCAGAACCCTGCATGTCTCAATTAACCAAGAAAAGTTATCTGAAGTTGGCTGGGTAAGTCAGGTAATGTGGGAATAGAGATAAAAAGAAAGTTAGACACACTGAATGGGAAGGAGAAAATTCCAGACATCTGAGACAGCCTGGGAAACGACTTTACCCCATGATTACTGCATAATTTTTCCTGGAAGGTCTGGTGGGCTTGGAAGGTAGGTAAGTAGGGAGAGCCATCTGTCTTTCTGTTGCTGTTTATTGCTGTGGGCTGCGGTTCTGATCCATGGTGTGCACGACTTACACAGCAATGGCAGGCAATCTGAGGTATGGGAATTCATACCAGAGGTGGGTCCTTGAGACAGTAACAACTAGCTAACCTCCTATGATGATTGAATGTGCCATCAAACTGGATATGTGTGTGTGAAACTATGTTAAGAACTATGTTAAGCCCTGGCTGGTGTAGCTCAGTGAATTGATCATGGGCTGCAAACCAAAGGGTGGCCAGTTAGATTCCCAGTCAGGGCACATGCCTGGGTTGCAGGCCAGGTCCCCAGTTGGGTGAGCATGAGAGGCAACCGTGCAGTGATGTCTCTCTCCCTCTCTTTCTCCCTTCCTTCCCCTCTCTCTAAATAAATAAATAAAATATTTAAAAATAACAATAACTATGTTTTAAAAACAACAAAAAAACTACATTAAAAGATGAGCCAAATGATCAATTCTCCAAAATGATACATATGCAGTTGGCTCTGTATCTGAAAGTTCTGCATCTGCAGATTTAACTAACCATGGGTCAAAAATATTTTTTAAAAAAAGTTACATTGTTGCTGACATGTACTATGTAGTTAGACCTAAGATGGGTGTTTCTGTTCTGAACATGTGCAGAATTTTTTCTTGCCATTTTATCCTAAATAATACTTATAACAACTACTTACACAGTATTAGGCATTATAAGCAGTCTACAGATGATTTAAAGTATGCTGGGGGATGTATGTAGGTTATATGCAAATACTATGCCATTTTATGTAAGGGACTTGAGTATTCATGGACTTTGGTATTGCCAGGGGTTCCTGGAACCACTTATGCACAGATACCAAGGGATGACTATATTCAATTTTAAGAAAATGCAAAGGGGAAAGCTGATGAAACTTCATAAATTCTAATATAACAAGATCTTGGAGCACAGCCCCATGAAGCCACCCTGATAGCTCTGTCCTATACAATAGCAACCCCAGTAAGGCTCTTAGTGAAAGAATTACAGAAATCCCAAATAAAGTGATAAAGCTAATTTCCTCTGGCTGTAACTTTGTGTTGACCTTGGTGGGTACAGACATATAAACTTAATCTAACTTCATCATGCAATTCTTTGCTCTTTAAGATACTGCACATTTGTAAAAGTCTCACAGTCCAATGGCAGGGCACATTTTGCCCTTTAGAAAGCTCAACCTGCCCAGCCCCACATTTTACTGCCACCCACACCCTTCTGCAGGCCTTTTGATAGAGGCTAGATGTTCCCGGGTCATGTTACTGAGTGGTTTTGTTTTTAGTTGAAGAAAACTGTGGCCCCTGGACTGACCTTGCTGAAATAATTATCACATTCACTTGATAGCTCATGTTGACACCTAAGTCTCTGGGCCATAAGAAAAGAGGCTGAAAACATCTATAAATACTTTTTCTGGTGAATGACATTTAGAAAAAGGTTATGCAGCAACTCATCATGAATCTGATAAAAAGTTGACAAAAACTGATTTCAGAAAATGAACCAAGGAAACATGTAACTTTCATAAACATCCTTCTTGAAAGAGAAAAAAAGTGGAGATACATATAAACACACACACATGTGCTAGAATTATTTACAAACATTTAAAAATACATATAAAGTAAGGCATTCTTGTCACTGGAAGGAGGTGATTTAACATTTACCAATTTCTTAGGAAACCACACAAGAAACCTTTTAAAAATGTATTTTTGAAGTGTAATATACAAATAGAAAAGTACATGCATAGCTAAACTTTCATAAACAGAACATATTTATAGAATCGTTACCTAGATCAATGGTAATGATCTAGCAAGAGCCTTTCCATAAATGGTACACATTACTTGGATGGCTATATGGAAAAAAACGTGGCTATCTACTACTACATGCAAAAATCAATTCTAGATGGACTGCAATCTACATAGGAATGTTAAACAAAGAAGGAAAACAAACATATGTTTCAAAGATATTCTCTTAAGAACAGACATTTTTAAAGTGGACTAGAAAAATGTTACCAGCAAAGAAAAAAAATTGATCTATTGAGCTATATTAAAAATAAAGAATTATGTGAATCAGCTTCCGGCCAAGATGGAGGCATAGGTAGTCGTACTATGCCTCCTCACGCAACCAAAACTAAGGACAGCAAAAATTGAGAAACAAAAAACAACCAGAACAGAGAGAATTGAACCGAATGGAAGTCTGACTACCATACATCCAAACCGGTAAGGAGCGGTGGAGTCGGAGACCTATGGAGAGGGGTGAGGGATGAGAGGTCCTGGCAGGAAAGAGCGGTGGCTGGCAGACGCGGGCTCGCAGGGCGCAGACGGCAGGTGGCAAACCCCAGAAGCGCAGGGGCGGCTGACGCACCGGTGGCAGACCCTGGGCGCGGGAGGCAACGAGCAGCCCCAGTGAGGGGCGCAAGGCGGCTGGCTGGCCGCAGCCACACATACGCGCGCAGACAGACTAGGCGAAAACGGGCAGCGACACAGACCGGGCAATCCAGGGCCCCAGCGCCGGGAAACAAAGTCTAAGAGCACCGACTGAAAACACCCGTGGGAGCTGAGGCCGGGAGATTCTCTCGGACTCACGGGAGACTTCTCAGGGAAACCCACAGAGTCCAAGAAAGTGCACAGGCCCACCCGCCCGGGAGTCTGCACCACAAGAGCCCAGTTTGCTTGCTGGAGGCAGCAGGGGGACTGGAGTCCTAGAGACAGCGGAGCAAGCGCCATTGTTCCCTCTCAGACCCCACCCCCACATACAACGTCACAACCCAGCTACTGGGGTGCCCCGCCCCGTGAACACCTAAGGCTCCGCCATCCATACATAACACCTGCAACCAGACCAAAGGAAAACAAAGAATAAAAAAGATGATTCAAACAGAATTGAAATCCCCAGAGCCAATTTTTTTAAGTGACCGAGAGACAGCCAATCTATCAGATGCACAGTTCAAAGCACTGGTGATCAGGATGCTCACAGAATTGGTTGACTTTGGTCATAAATTAGATGAACAAATGCAGGCTACAATAAGAGAAATGAAGGAAAACACACAGGGAACCAAGAGTGAGGGGAAGAAAACTGGGACTCAAATCAATGGAGTGGACCAGAAAGAAGAAAGGAACAACCAAACAGAGAAGAATGAAGAAACAAGAATTCAAAAAAATGAGGAGAGGCTTAGGGACCTTCAGGACAACTTTAAACGTTCCAAAAGCCGAATTATAGGGGTACCAGAAGGGGAAGAGGAAGAGCAACAAAGTGAAAACTTATTTGAACAGATAATAAAGAAGAACTTCCCCAATCTGGCAAGGGAAATAGACTTCCAGAAAGTCCACGAAGCTCAGAGAGTCTCAAAGAGGTTGGACCTAAGGAGGAACACGCCAAGGAACATCATAATTACATTACCCAAGATTAAAATGAGGGAGAGAATTCTAGAAGCAGCAAACGATAAGAGGACAGTCACCTACAAAGGAGTTCCCATCAGACTGTCAGCTGATTCCTCAAAAGAGACCTTGCAGGCAAGAAGGGGCTGGAAAGAAGTATTCCAAGTCCTGAAAGGCAAGGACCTACATCCAAGATTGCTCTATCCAGCAAAGCTTTCATTTAGAATGGAAGGGCAGATAAAGTGCTTCTCAGATAAGGTCAGGTTAAAGGAGTTCATCATCACAAAGCCCTTATTATATGAAATGTTAAAGGGACTTACCTAAGAAAAAGATTAAAAATATGAACAGTAAAAAAAAAAAGTCATCAAATGGAGGGTTAGCAACAGGGAAGTGGGAGGAGGAGAGAGGGTTAAAAGATAGAATAAGTAGCACAGACAATAGGTAGAAAATAGACAGGGGGAGGGCAAGAATAGTATGGGAAATGTAGACACTAAAGAACTTATGACACATGGACATGAACTAAAGGGGGGAATGTGGGTGGGAGGGGGTGGGCAGGGTGGAGGGGAGTGAAGGGGGAAAATGGGACAACTGTAATAGCATGATCAATAAAATTAAAAAAAAGATTATGGGAAAAAAAGAATTATGTTAATCAAAATATACCCTTAAGAGTAAAACTTAAGGTACTTTTTCAGAGAACAATTTTTAGAGAAACTGTAAAACAATAGTTTTATAAGAGAACCTACAGCTACCCACACTTCTTTATATTTAGAAGGGTCTTAATGCACCCAGCTAGGCACCCCAAATCCCCCAAATTACCAAAAATAAAAAGTCAGGTTAGCATGGAGAGCTGTCTCCTGACTCTGTCAAACAGTTCAGTGAGAATGACGTTTTTGTGGGTGGTGGGGAAGAAGGGGTCCATACGGCTACTGCCACTCTGATGTCAGGAGGAACTGCATAGACACTGGGGGTAGGTAAGGGGATCACTGGTAAAGCCAGAGATCTATGCTAGATCTTGCTGGTGTGATTGGCCTGAATGTTTTCAACACCTTAAATCCGGAGTCTTTCCCTCGGTTGCCCTGTGGTTTGCTTTGACTGGTGCCTGGCTTACCTGAACACTCACGCTGCCCTGGAGTTTCAGCTGCAGTTTGATCATGTCCACTTCGGCTGAGGAGCACAGCTGCCGAAGCTCGGCCACCTTCTTGCTCATCTCGTCAATGGCCACTTCGATGGGGTTCAGGTCTGTGTGGTGCTGGTACATGACAGGGACCCGCTTCTTCACATAAGGGAAGCAGTGTATTGCTGTGGGGGAATGGGTCCCAGAGTTACTCCACAGTGTGCATGGTCTTTACTCTTATTGCAGGAGAATTGTTATTAAC
>PVIA01014254.1:0-27979 GCA_004024845.1 Tonatia bakeri
TTAGAATTCAATACCAATGTGCTTTAATTTACCTTTTCTATTTTCAGATATTGCCTTCTTCCTACACTCTTAGATACATCCTCTATTTATCCATCCATTCATCCGTACTGGTATTCATCTTTCTCTAGCTATATATTCCATCTCTCCCTCTCAAATGTTTCAATTTTAAGTTATTTCATTCGAGGCTCAGGTAGAAAAGAGAGTCTAGAATGCATCTGTGGATAACTTATGGGTGGTAGTTTTACTTGCTCCTGAAAATCCATCTCATCCTTCTGTAACAGGGTGCAGCCAAGAGGGGGGCCTCAAACAGGGATTTCGAATGGGGTCCAGAACTCAAGGTGTCCAGGAAATATTAGGATGTCCTCACCCCTTCCCCTTCAGGTGTGAGATGGGGGAAGGGACAGATGGAGCAGGGCCATCGAAAGCTGTTTCGAATAGCAACAACTTTGCAGTTAATCTTTGGTGTGTGGTCATTTAACATATCTACAACCTTTACCTGGTTGCAAAGATACGTTAAATAGCTGTGGCCATGCTCTGAGCCAGGGGAATGGAAGTAACTTCCCCACCAAGATGTAACTGGGAAGCAGGTCCCCCCAGTTACAGTGCCTGTGTGGGAGCTTGGAGAAGATTGGCTCCATGACATGGGGCTAGGCCTGCCCAGACTCACAATGGCAGCCCAGTAAAGCTGGAAGGATATGAGTGCTGGCAGGTGTAACTGATTGTAGGAGGAGTTGGAAATGGGGCTGCGGGAGAAGATTGGTGTGGAGATTTAAACCAAGATGTGACAGCCATTGCAGGGAGGACCACGTGACTGTGGCAGTGCAGAGAGGTCCACAGCCAGTGCAGGAAAGAACCACTCAGTCTTTAGCAGAGTGGGGACTCCCGCAGCCCTGCAAGAGAGAATCACCATGCAGCCTTAGCAGAGAACCTCCACTAAGCTTTGGCAGAGTGGTGACCCCACTCCTTGCAGCCATTGAGGAGGGGAGAACCACGCGGCTTTGGCAGAGTGGAGACTCGCGTGGCTTTAGAAGGGGAAACCACCGTCCAGCTTTCTCAGAGATCCCGGTGACACAGTTGATGATGCCGGGAACTGAGGGAGGCTTACCAGCCTAGCACGGATTACTGGGAAGAACCAAGGGCTGCCTGAGCCATAGACTTCTATTTCTTTTCCTGAAATATGGTACCCCAGACTGGGCAAAGGGGGAAGAAAGGACTGTGTGTGTTTGTGGGTGTTTTAAGGGACTTTGGGATTTTGATGAAGACATTAGGTCACTACTTTAAGTTTGTATAGCATTAAATAAACATTTCCTTTCCTTTTCATGAATCTCTGCCATTGAGAGACATCTTTCCTCTGGCAGCGGACATAACAAACCTGGGGGGTTTCTTTTGGGTAATAGTATATTGCCTTCAGCTGCCCTTGGCACCCTCCTTGTTGTTCGGTAACACTTAAACATTTAACACCTGTTGTATTCCTGTTGGGTTGACATAAATCAAAATGTAATGGGGTGCAGCCAGGGCCCCACAAAGAGGAGTTTATAATAGGGTCCAGAACTCAGGGTGTACAGGAAATACAAAAATATAGGATAGCCCCACCCCCACAAATCTGGATTGGGGATGGGACACATGGAATAGGGCCATTAAGAGTTATTTTGCATATCAACAGTTGACCAGCTTCATACCTGATATGCAAAAATGGTTATTTTACATATCTATAACAGCTAGCTAGTTTCATAGGCATGTTAAGTAGCCATGGCCACGCTTTGAGTCAGGGAAATGGGAGTCACTTCAACCCATGGTGTAAGTGGGAGGCAGATCCCCTTACAGCACCTTCATAAGAGCCTGGAGATGGTTCCTTGTATGGCACAGGGCCACATGTGCCTGGACTAACTATGGCAGCCCAGAAAGGTTGGAAAAATATGGGAATGCTGGCAGGTGTACCTGACTGTGGAAGGAGTAGGAAATAGGGTTGCAGAGGAAGATTTGCACCTGGATTTAAACCCAGACATGCAGCCATGCGGGGCTTACCATGTGGTTTGGGGGGTGGTTTTGAGGCTCCCTTTACCATATGGCTTAGGAAGAAGAAGAAACAAGGCAAGACTAGGGATGGGAACAATGAGAGACTTTGTGGGAAGGAAAGGGGTGAAAGGACTCTCACTGGTGGGCCATGAGAGGGTGCCACGTGGTTTTGGATTAAGAACTAAAGATTGCAACGACACAGCTGATGGTGCTGGGAACCTTGGGAGGCCTGCCAATGGAGCATGGATTACTGGGAAGGACCAGGAGCTAGCTGAGCCATGGACTTCTATTTGTTTTCCTGAGATATAGTACCCCTGATTGGCCTGACTGGGCAAAGTGGGGAAGAAAGGACTGCAGGTGTTTTAAGGAACTTTAGGTATTGAATGGTGACATTCTGCCATTACTCTAAACCTCTGTAACTTTTGAATAAATAGTTCCTTTCCTCTTCACCAACCTCTGGCATTGAGAGCCACAATTCCAATTTCTAAGGGTGATGGGCAAGGCAAACCTGGTACAGAGGGACCCTGGGAGAGGTGGGGGTCCATTTGGTAACAGTATTTTATCTCCCCCCAATGGGTCCATTCTGTAACAAAAAGACATGGTCTCATCTTTTTTTTTAAATGTAATAGGCATAAAACAAATACATTGCAAAATAATTACCCTAACCAAAAATTAATAAGAGTATTTAAACTAATGGAGAATGACGTCCAATGAAGTGAAGGTCACCTTGGATTGGTTAAGCATATTTTTCAAAACAGTCTTTGTAAAGGCAATTGTGAATGCAAGTTTGTACTGGGTGCAGTAGAAACAGAGAAACAGGGAATCCTAGACTCTGCTTTGTAAATAAAAGGGTGTTTCACAGGGAAGATGCCACTGAGTTTGTCTTTAAGTAGGACAATGTTTGCCTGGAATTTCAGTGAGTGAGGCATTTGGTCACAAAAAGAATAATGTTTAAAGCAGGGAGAAGAAATACTGAGTTAGGACAGAGCAAGGCATGATTAGAGATCAGTAACTTGTTTGTATTATTGGAATACAAATGTTAAAAAAGGGCAATGATCATAGGTAGGTGGGGCATAAATACAGTAAGATCTTGGCACCATGATCTAAAAATCTGCACATATCGAGAGTCAGTACGTCAAAATAATATGGATACAGATTTTTGACTTGATACAGAAATATTTCAATAGTAAGAGACAAGTGAGTGAAGCAGGAAGGCCTCCCTTTTGTTCCAATTGGAGGTCCTTAGAAGGAAATGAGTTATGAATTAGTATAAAAATATCTAGCAACTGCCCTGGCTGGCGTAGCTCAGTGGATTGATCTCGGGCTGCAAATCAGGCATCACAGGTTCGATTCCCAGTCAGGGCACATGCCTAGGTTGCAGGCCATGTCCCCCAGCAACCGCACACTGATGTTTCTCTCTCTCTCTCTCTCCCTCCCTTCCCTCTCTAAAAAAAATAAAAAATAAAAATAAATAAATAAATAAACCTTGTAACTAACGATGTTTTAAAAAAAATAGGAACTAAAGATGAGTCATAAAGATGTGAACACTTTGTCACTGAAGGTGTACAAACAGGACCTTCTTTATATGTCAAAGATGTTGAAGGGATTCTTTTATCAGTTGTGATGTTGCATTAAGTTTCTACATGCATTTTATAGATTTAAGATTCATTAATAAATGAATAAGTCCCTTTCAGTGGCTTGTATAACCATGTTTTAGAAGAATGAAATAGATTTTATCCTGTGATCTAAAAAACTTGTATCAAACCCAGTGTTTCCATATCAGTGTGTCAGAATATGCTGCATCTGTGATTGCACAGATAAGCCAAACTATCCCTGTAGTTTCTGCTCCACTTTGCTTTCAATTCTGCTCAAATGTGGACATCCAATAGGACGGAGTTTTTTATCATGAGACCTGTGGCCCTCATCCCTCCATTCCTTATTAGTCTGTGATCTCTCCACTTTCCAGGATGTGAACCTCACTCAGGTTTTCTTTGACACCTGCTATTACATCCACTCATCTTCCTCCTGCACCACCTGTTTTCTTCTGAAGACATTCTTGTGTTCTCTCCATTATCTATGTTCTCACTGTTTGATTATCAAAGGCTTATAGCATCCCAGTAGAGGACTAGATTTGCTATGCACATTGTTAATTTTGGATTTTTTTTCTTGTGACATGAAGGTTACAAATAAACTACATAATGTTATACTACTCATACTGATAGCAGTGAATCCATTGAACAAATACTTCGGGGCACATACAACGTGCCAGACACTGTTCTTAGCACTGAGGACTAACACCACAGTGACTAAGACAAAGTACTTTGACTTGGAGCAGCTTACATTCTGATGAGGAAGGACCAGCTAAAAACTTATAAAACAAATAAACAAATACATAAATAAGGTGTTTCATTCAGTGATAATGCCACAAAGCAAACAAAAAGGCAAATAATAGTGACTTGCTAGGCTGAGCTGTTGTTTTTAGCTAGCACTGTCAGAGAAGCACTCACAGAGGAAGTGGCATTTGAGCTAGTGCAAAACTGACGGGAGGAGGAAGACAGCCAGAGAGAACAGCAAGAGCCAAGGCCTTAACATTGTACCAACATGGCCTCCTTGAAGGAGAAAGAGAAGAGCCGTGAGAACTACTGCCCATCAGGTGAGGGAAGGACTTGTAGAAGATAAGACTGTTGAAGTAGGCAGGGGACCAAGTCATGGAGAGTCATACAGTCTTTCCTGAAGTAATTAAATATCAATCTAATTCCAGTGGGAAGCTATTGAAGAATTTATTCAGAGAACTGATAACTAAAAAAATGTCGCAATTTAGGGGTGTCATACAAAAACAAATGTAATATTAAAATTCATTAGGATAAATATCTTGTACTTTGAAGCTTTTAAATGGAAAATGAGATCGGCATATTTTTATTGTTGTTCAATTACAGTTGTCCCCATTTTCCCCTCATTACTCTCCCCTACCCCACCCACCCACAATCCCATCCTCAATCCTACCCTCCTTTAATTTGCACATGGATCCTTTATACATGTTTCTTGATGACCCTTTCCCTTCTTTTCCCTGTTATCACCCCACCCCTGCCACCTCCCCTCTGGTTACTGTCAATTTGTTCCTTATTTCCATGTCTCTGATTCTATTTTACTTGCTTGTTTGTGTTGTTAATTAGGTTCCACTTTATAGGTGAGATTATATGGTATCTGTCTTTCATCACCTGGCTTATTTCACTTAGCATAATGCTCTCCAGTTCCATCCATGCTGTCTCGAAGGGTAGAAGTGCCTTCTTTCTTTCCTCTGTGTAATATTCCATTTTCACTCAAATAGCTATTTCTATTTAAACTTAGCCACTCAGGAATAATACTACAAATAAATGACTCATGTCAAAGACTGCCATTAAAGTTTTAATTATCTAAATTTTTTAGTTAAGAATAGGTTTCATTAGTTTATAGCCACAATTGGTTCTTTGTTCTTCTCAGTTGTTTGTGGTATCCTCATCAGATGTTACTCTTACTCTCTGAATAAAAATAGATTCATTCAGATAGTAAGAAAATATAGATAGTAATGAAAATAGATTCAGGTGATATTGTAGGTCATAGTTGTCATTGATTTCAAATGTATTTCTTCTCAAAACCCTCATCAGCAAGGCTAGCATCTGTTGAAAAGAAAATCACCCCTTCTTTTGGTTATATGCTCATTATTTCCTCACTTTGTTGTCATTAATACATTATCATATTTACAGTATAAAGCTGCCTGCTTTTTTCATTAAAGTGTTACCAGTGTGGAAATTTCATTTCCTAGCAGCTAAATATGCTCACAAGTGCCAGGTGATAGAAATATTGAATGAAAATAGCTCTGGACATGCTTTCTTCCCGCTGTGGTCCTGTCCAAGGGGGTAAGATGCTGCTATACAGCCGCAGTGGAAGAGTGACTAGGATGTTGAGGTGTTCCATCTCAGCAAAGCACTACTGGGCACCAACTACAACTTCACATGCTATCTCTGCTTTCAGCATGCCTGATATATATTTGCTTTCTCCTCTGCATCTGGTACAGGTAAAGCTGAGATAAATTTGGAAGCCATACATTGTGTTTAATACCTTGTGTTTTATAAAATAGCTACAGACTTCAACTTATGGGGGAGTTGGAAATGTCTGTCATAATTTTCAAGCACCTCAGAAGTTGTCATATTATCTGTGGCAGCTAGTAGTACAAATTGCTTTCTTTCATTTCCAGGAAATGCTTCTAGATGGCAATCTATTATTTGGAAGAAAGTACTGACCCTCAAGTAATATCCACACCTCCAACACCTATCTTTCCAATTTCAGGTAATAGCTTAACGTGTGACCATGAGTATTTGGTACGTGTTGAATGAGAAGTAAAATGTTGGAAGGTTTGTCCATATTGGAGTACTTTGCAGATGATTATAATATACTTTAGCAAATATGTTTCCCAAAATATGTATTACAGCATATATCAGTCCCCCAGATGTATAAGTTTTTCTCAGAAATTTTAAACATTCTTAACCATACACATGATGTGGAAACTTATTATAATTGTTCAGTCGTAATATATCAAAAAATATAAACATTTATAGCAATAACATATTAGTTTAGAATAATGCTGAGTTTTGGTCATTTCAGCTACTTTAATGGAAACCTAAACAAAAAAAGTGGACTAAATCAATGTAGTGGATGGGGGGGGGGATAGAACAAGGTAACAAAAATCAGGACAAAGGTTTGTTTTTATCTGATCATTTGAGATTATGTGAGAAAAGGTTCTTATCTGTATTAGAAAAATCATCCACTATTTAATTTTCTAACCTACCTGGTTAACGATATGCAAAAATTAGCCAGTGTCATTTTGAGTAAGACACCATTGACCCTAGAGTTCAGTTCACATTGACAAAGTTCGTAGGCACTTGTTTAATTAACATTGTATAACATTCCAGAATGAAAGTGGTAACAAAAAAATTGTTAGAAATGGGTGGTCTATGGAAGAAGCATGGATAGAGTGTGAGATCAGGAATGGACAGTCACCAAGTCAGGGAAATCAAAAGGAAAAACTCATCCAAATGGTCATTTTACAGAAGCATTTTAAAATGTTCTGGTACTACATATAATATTGCTAAAGACCCAAGTTCTACTAGAAATTTTTGAAATTTCATGATTTAAAAAATACAAGAAAAAAAGAGATAGGCATTTTCTTTGTAATTTTCAAAAGGTACATGAATCAGAAATGTTTGACTATTTTTCCTGCTTCATCAACTCTATTTCTTTTCTTTTTCAATCCTTACCTCAGGAAATTTTTATTGCTTTTATAAACAGAGGAAGAGAAACATTAACATGAGAGAGAAACCTTGGGAACTCCCCTGCCTGGTTTCAGAAGCTGTAATCCCCCATGGCTAAAACTAAGTGAGCGACCTTCAGACCATAAGTCACTAAGGAGACAAAGCTTATCTCTATGGCAGGGGTACTGCCTCTGCTCCTTTTACTTAACCCTACCTGGCCCCCAATGCTTGGTCAGGTAGCCTATGACCAGTAAGATTCCTTAAAGGAGGGAAAACCTAAGGTAGGCACGATCACGAGGAAGCCCTCAGGGAAGGACTTGGGGGGACTATAGAAAAAGGGGGTGATGGACTCATGACCCTCGGCTTTCTCATAGCCTGAGTCCTCATTCTGTCAGCAAGAAGTCTCCTAATCTCTTGGCTGCCTTACTTCCTCTGCCTAACTTAAGCCTGAAGCAATACTGGAGGTGGGTGCGGCCCTGTGCTGGAAAGGGTGGGTTCCCTAGGGTGATCAGGCCTAAGAAAAAATGCATAAAATCCTATGAAACTTACTTTGCTAATACGCTCAATTTAAATGATAAAGGTCCAACCAGGAAGTGAGTTTGTTCCCCAAAGATTTATGGCCATTTAACTATCCGACCCTGACTCAGAATAAGCCCTCAGAGTTCTTTGAATGTTATCTATCGTTTAATCATTTCTGCCTAACAATGATTAATGAGCTTTACGTATACACCCTGTATTCTTGTGCAAATTGAACCCAATAAAAGCTTGTCAAGGCAAGGTTCAAGACACTCTCCTCTTGAGAGAGTGGCTGAGGTGCTCCAAGGTGCTCTCCCCTTTAGAGAGAAGCCCCACCGTCCCTTTTCCTCCACAGGACTCAGTAGTCCATGTGAATTTGTCTCATCTCATCCATAACACCACAGAACCCAGGAGCCAGGGTTCCCCCCAGAGAAACATTGATTGGTTGCCTCCCGTCCATGCCCCAACCAGGGATTGAACCCACAACCTAGGTATGTGCCATGACCATGAATCAAACCTGAAGACTTTTGTTGTATAAGATGACGCTCCAACCACTTAGCAACCCAGCCAGGACATGAATTCTATATCTCTAGTCACTACTGTCTTATTTCTATTTTCTAATTTATATTACTCTTCTGTGTATTTATTTTAGTACAGCACAATTTCTCATTAACATATTAGGAATTTTGAGACTGACAGCTCTGTTATCTATCATATTTTGAGTCCCTTCACTTTCAAACATACTGCTTCTACATACCCCGACAGCTCTGGTGTACAAAGTAACCATAGTATTATCCAAAATCTAGCACAGGTTGTTACTAATGATATACAAAATGATCCATAATCAGTTCCTTGTTCAGGAAATCTGAAATCCCTGCCCTGCTTCTCAGAGCAGTGATCAAGGGCGTCTCCTCTTTTCACCTGCAGCTCTCAGAAGTGTGCTCCTGATCCCCCAAATGTGCAAATTTTCACGTCAAATCAGAGAATAAAAAGATGTGTGGGTCCCACTCACTTGCAGACCAATTACTAAAGAAATTACCAAAGTAACCTGTGATAAAAAGTAGTCAATTTGCTTGTGCAGAGAAGTTGCCTGTACAAGATAGTATCAATGGGTATAAGGACCAATAGTAGAAAAAGCAATGATTTTGATGTGATAAATTATTTCTAGTTTCTCATCTACTTATAAAAGCTACATTCAGGCATGATCCTTCTGTAGGTGTGAAGGTGAAATTACATCTTTGTCTAGTGTCTCTTAAACTTAATTGGCTAATTCAAGTTTAGTATTCAGGTACAGACATCTAAGAGAGAGAACAGATGGATTCTACTTTTTTTTTTAAACCAACAAATTCTTGGTAACCAAAGCTTAAAAATATTAAATGGCTTAGATATGAAACATCTGTTGATGTAAATAACTGTTTCTAGTGAAATGTGTTTGATATTTCCTTGTCAGAGAAGTCACTTGTGAAATTGCATACTGTGAACTAGTAATATGTTTAATCTGAGAAAGTCTTTACAGAAATAAAAATAGAGCCAATTGAAATAATTTGGCTTCTTCACAAATAATTAACAGATCCAATGTCTTTGTTTATATAGCATATTTTCAAGTTAAAGTCTTGAAATATTAATTATTCAAAGCTCCAAAGGTTTTTGACATTATTTTCAATGAATAGTCTGCATATAAATGTTCTCTACTATTTATAAAGTGAAGGAAAAAATATTTTCATCTGTAAATATCTGACTACTTAACTGTAAGACATTAAACTATAGAATTTTATAGAACTGAAATTATACTGTATATCATGTTTAGTCCATGGGAAAATGGAAAGTACAATATTTCTACATTTCCCTAGAGTGTACATGAACTCTGACTCATGTTAGAATTACCCATAAGGAGATGTATTTCACTGATAAGAAGTGAGGCTTTGGTGGCGTTTATAATTTAACATTGAGAATTAACTCATTTCTATTTACAGTATAATTGGAAAAGAGATTCCTGCTCAAATTAGAATTTTAAAATGCTGATTGTGATTGTTGGTAAATATAGAAAAAATTGAAAATTGTTGCTAAATGTTTCATTGGGAATATAAGAATAATTGAAATTTGAAGTTATTTTAGAAGAAAGCACCTAATAAACCTTTATTAAAAAAAAACAGGCATATTCATGTAAGCCGAATGGTCCTTTCCGACCTCATTTTTTTCATTGTTTTTCAAGTAGAATTGTCTCCATTTTCACCCCAATATGGCCCTCCTACTCCACCCATCCCTGCCTCCCACCCTGGAAACTTCCCCCTTAGGCTTTGTCCATGTACCCTTTATACATGTTCCTTGATGGCCCTTCCCTATTTTCCCCCATTGTCTCTCACCCCTCCTCCCCTCTAATTACTGTCAGTTCGTTCTTAATTTAAATGTCTCTAGTTATATTTTGCTTGCTTGTTTGTGTTGTTGATTAGGTTCCACTTATAGGTGAAATTATACGGTATCTGTCTTTCACCACCTGGCTTTTTTTATTTAGCACAATGCTCTCTGGTTCCATCCATGCTGTCAAGAAGGGTAAGAGTTCCTTCCTTCTTTTTGTGGCCCAGCATTCCATTATGTAAATGTACAGTTTTTGACCCAGTCATTTACTGATAGGCATTTAGGGAACTTCCAGCACTTGGCTATTGTAAATTGTGCTGCTGTGAACATTGGGGTACATAGTATCTTTTGAATTTGTGTTTCAGTGTTCTAAGGGTACAACACCAGCAGTGGAATTGCTGGGTCAAAAGGTATTTCCATTTTTAGTTTTTTGAGGAAATTCCATACTGTTTCCATAGTGGCTACACCAGTCTGCATTCTGACCAACAGTGTACTGTGTTCCCTTTTCTGCACAACCTCTCCAACACTTGTTTGTTGATTTGTTTACAATGGTCATTCTAATTGGTATGAAGTGGTACCTAATTGTGATTTTAATTTGCATCTCTCTGATGGCTAGTGATGCTGAGATCTTTTCATATGTCTCTGGGACTTCTGTGTGTCCTCCTTTGAGAAGTGTATGTTCTGGTCCTTTGCCCATTTTTTAATTGGGTTGTTTGTCTTCTTGGAGTGGAGTCATGTGAGTTCTATATATATTTTGGAGATCAAACCCTTACCCAAGGTCTCATTTGCAAACATATTTTCCCATATAGGTGGTTCTCTTTTCATTTTAATGGTGTTTTCTGTAGCTGTGCAGAAGCTTTTTATTTTGAAATTGAGGCAAGTAAACTATCAGATACAGAATTCAAAAGAATGGTTATAAGGATGAACAAGGAGCTCACAGACAAATACAAAGAACTAGTGATAGCTAAAACAGTATGAAAAAGGAAATAGGAACTATAAACAAGTACCAGGAAGAAAAAAAGAATACAATTTCTGAAATTAAAAAAACACACTAGAAGGAATTACAATCAGGCTGGATGAAGCAGAGGACCAAATTAGTGAGCTGGAAGACAAAGTGGAAAGAAACACGCAGGTAGAGCAGCTGCACAAAAAAAGACTCAAAAAATATGAAGACATCTTAAGGGAACTGCAGGACAACATGAAATGCAACAACATTTGAATCATAGGAATACCAGAAGGAGAAGAAAAAGAGCAAGGGATAGAAACCCTATTTGAAAAAATAATGGCAGAAAACTTCCCAAACCTGGAGAGGGAATAAACCATGCAAGTTCAGGAAGCACAGAGGGTTCCAATCAAGATGAACCCAAACAGGCCTGCTCAAGACACATCATAATTAAAATGGCAAAATTCAAAGACAAAGAGAGAATCTTAAAGGCAGCAAGGGAGAAATGGGAAGTAACATACAAGGGAGTTCCAATAAGGCTAGCAGCTGACTTTTCAACAGAAATGCTACAAGCCAGAAGGGAATGGCAAGAAATATGCCAAGTAATGAAAAGCCAAGGCCAGCAACAGAGATTACTCTATCCAGCAAGGCTCTCAGTTACAATGGAAGGTGAAATAAGGAGTTTCCCAGACAAAAGAAGCCTCAAAGAATATACCTCCACCAACCACATTTTTAAAATTCACATATATGATATTGGAGAAATTCCAATAAACCACTTCCCAAAGCATGTTGCAGATTTACATGTGAGTAGTGGGTTTTTTGATGAATTGAGGTATAATTTTACTACATCTGTTTTAAGTAATATGGAAAATAAGAATTTAAAATGATTCAGTAGTAGACAATTTCTGACTTAATGATTTTAAAAATATTTTTAGTTCTAGTGAGAATATCACTTATGTATTTAGAAGATGTGTTATGGCTATCATACAATTTAGAAAATTGGTTTTCTATTTTAAAAAGCCATGTTGTCAGGGCACATGCCTGGGTTGCAGGCCACGGCCCCCAGCAACTGCACATTGATGTTTCTCTCTCTCTCTCTCTCTCTCTCTCTCTCTTTCTCTTTCTCCCTCCCTAACTTCTCAAAAAATAAATAAATAAAATCTTTAAAATAAAAAAAAAAGCCATGTTGTACTAGTGGAAAAGTTAAAAACATTGTTAATACTGGTCCGTAAAATACAGAACTTCAGCATTATTTTTTTAATCTTCATTAATAACACCAATTCCTTTAAATTTTCTAAATTACAAAAACTATACTAAACTACTAAATGTCATGATTTTCAGCCAAAGAACACATAAACTATTAACTATAAGTGTTAGACCAATGTAAATGCAGAAGCATTTTTGTGCAGGTATAATAAATATTATGAAATGTAAAATCCCAATTTCTTCTCAAGAACATATAGATTTCTAAAAGACACTTAAACTTTTTTACAATCAGTAAATTTTTTTCTAGTAATATCTCTTAAAATACTCTTAGACAAACCAAGTAAAATTGCTTATGAATTTACCATTATCCACTGAACTATAAGTTTAGCAGATTTTTCAAAATAAAGTAACTTATTGTATTAGGTGATACTACATTCAACCTTCACCCAACCCTGGAAGTTATTTGTTTTTATTTTCATTCATATTACCAATGAAAACCACTTCCCCAACATGAATTAACAGCTAATAAACAGCAGGGCTGGTATTCAAACCTAGGTTTGTACTTTTAAATCTCATGTCCTTCCCATCCCAGAAAGCTAGGGATCTCCAGCCCCATCTCCCTCATCCCCTCCCCTCTAGAAAACATCAGATTGCTTTTCTGTCTTCCCCTCCTGAGTCCCCAAGTACTCTGGGAGCCTCTCTTTCAAGCACTTTGGACTCTGATCCTGATCAGAGAGTGTTCTGCTCTTTCCATCGCACCCAGGGACTGTTCCCCAAGAGTCACACCAACCAAGGTATGTTTAGGGAAGGAAGATGGTATAGATAAGAAAGCTTTTAGAAATGACAAGAAATAGAAATGAAATGTGATACAGCTTTACTAAATTAAAAATAGTCAATTCATTTAATCTCAAAAGAAACCTCAATCATAGCTACATTGAATAATAAAGCAGTGTGAGACAATGACTAAATAAAGTAGAATAATAGAAAGAATTACATATTTAAAATATCCACTTAACTTTTCTTACCTTGAAAGAGGTCACTGGGTGGTATAATGTCAACTCTAGAAACTATCAGGTTCACATCAAACAAAACTGTAATTGAAAGAGGGAGAATGTATCAAGGATAGGTCCAAATTTCAAATGTTAAAAACCATAAAGAAAAATAGACAATTTTTAATAAAATTGCTGATAGCCTCCCTGCAAAAGCAGATTTATAGCTTTCACAACTACAAAATCACTTGAATATTATTAAGCTATTTGTAGTGAAATTAATAGTGTTCTATTAACTTACACAAATTAGAAGACATCACATCTTAATATATATGTATGCACCTAATGAAGGAAGCACTGAAACATATAAAACAACTTCTCACAGAACTAAATTGAGAAACAGACCAAAGCACAATCATAGTTAGGGACCTTAATGCTCCATTGAGAGCTCAAGATAAAACATCCAGACAGAAAATCAATAAAGAAATTTCAGCCTTAAATGACACATTTGCTCAAATGGACATGATTATTGACAGAACATTTCATCCCAAAACATCAGATTATACATTCTTCTCCAGTGCACATGGAACGTTCTCAAGGCTAGATTATATGTTTGGTCAGAAAACTAGCCTTAACAAATTCAGGAAGTTTGAAATTATACCAAGAATATTCTCTGATCACAATGCTTTGAACTTGGAAATCAACTGCAAAAAGGAAGTAAGGAAACCCACAAATATGTTGAGGCTAAACAACTTACCACTAAAAAATGACTGGGTCAAAGATGCAATAGAAAGTGAGCGAAAAAGTATAGAGAGACAAATTAGAATGATAATACAACATATCAGAACTTCTGGGGTGCAGCCAAAGCAATAATAAGGGGGGGTGATTATATCATTATTAACCTATTTCAAGACACAAGAGAAATTTCAAGTAAACAGCCTAACATTACATCTTAAAGACCTAGGGAAAAAAAAACACAATAGCAACCCAAAGTTGTTATAAAGGAAAAAAAGAGAAATAATAAAAATTAGAGCAGAATTAAATAAAATAGAGAACAAAAAGACTATGCCATAAATTAACACAACAAAGGGCTGGTTCTTTGAAAATGTTAATAAAACTGACAAATCCCAGTCTAGACTCACTAAGGCAAAAAGAGATAAGACTCAAATAAACAAAATCAGAAATGAAAGAGAAGTTACCACAAACAACACAGATATACAAAGGATTAAACTAGAATATTATGAAAGACTATATGACACTAAATTTAATAACCTAGAAAAAATGATCATTCCTAAAAATATGTGGAACCTTTCTATACTAAATCATGAAGAATTCAAAAATCTAAATAAACTGATCAGCAGTAAGGGAATTGAAACAACCATCAAAAAGCTACACCCCCCCAAAAAAAAATTTCAGGGTCAGATGGCTTCACCAGTAAATTCTACCAAACATTCAAAGAAGATTTAAAACCTATTCTCCCAAAAATATTGAACAGGCAATAGTTCCTCATGTATTTAATGAGGCCAACATAACCCTGATACCAAAACATGGCAAGGATAACACAAAGAAAATTACAGACCAATATCTCTGATGAATGCAGATGCAAAAATCCTAAATAAAATACTATCAAATTGAATACAAATGTTAAAAAATAATACATCATGATCAAATGGGGTTCATTCCAGGGGCACAAGGATGGTTCAACACATGCAAATCAATCAATGTAATACATGACATTAAGAAAACAAAAGATAAAAATCATTTGATCTTATCATAGATACAGGAAAAGTACTTGATAAGATATAACACCCATTTGTGATTAAAGCACTCAATAAAATAGAATAGAAGTACCTCAACATAATAAAAGCCATATATGTCAAACCCTAAGTCAAAATCATACTCAATGGCAAAAACTGAAAGCTTTGTATTTTCTAAAATCAGGAAAAGCCAAGAATGCCCACTCACACCACTCTTATTCAACATAGTTTGGGAAAAAAAGGCATTGAAATTGGGAAGAAGTAAAAATGTCACTTTTTAGAGGTGACATGATTCTGCCTGCCATAGACAACCATAAAATTTCTATCAAAAAAACTATTAGAAACAACAAACAAATACAGTAAAGTTTCAGGATACAAAATCAAAGTACAAATATCTACCACTTTTATATACACTAACAATAAAACTTCAGGAAAAGAAATTAAGGAATTCTTTTTGCAATTGCAAACAAAAGAATAAAATACCTAAGAATAAACATAACAACAGATGTGAAAGACCTATATACTGAAAACTATAAAGCATTACTAAAAGAGATTGAAAAAGACACAATGAAATGAAAGGTATTTTGTATTCATGGATTGGAAGAATCAACATAGTTAAAATGGTTATATTACCCAAAGCAATATACAGATGTAATGCAATCCCCATCAAAATACCAATGCCATCTTTTATAGAAATGCAATGAAAAATCATTAGATTTATATGGAACTACAAATGATCCTGAATAGCCAGAGCAATTCCAAGAAGAAAGAACAAAGATATTACACTACCTGACTTCAAATTGTACTACAGAGCTATGATAATCAAAACAGCAAGATATTGACAGAAAAACAGACACACTGATCAATGTTACAGAATTGAGAGCCCAGATATAAAACCACATGTACTGAGCAGATAACTTTTGACAAAACAGCCAGAAACCCACAAAGGAGATAAGAAAGCCTCTTCAATAAATGGTTCTGGGAAAATTGAAAAGCCACGTGCTAAAGAATGAAACTAGATTATAGTTTGTACCCAAGTACAAAAATTAATTTAAAGACAAAAATATAAGATCTGAAACAATAAATGACATATAAGAAAACATAGGTACAAAACTTATGGAACTGTTCATAGAAAATATTTTATGAATTTGACCCTAAAGACCAGAGAGGTAAAGACAAAAATAAATGAGTGGGGCTATATCAGACTAAAAAGGTTCTGCAGAGCAAAAGAAACCAACAACACAACAAAGAGGCAACTGACCAAACTGCACATGATGTTTGCACACAACAGCTTCTACAAAGGCTTATATCCAAAATACAGGGTCCAGCAGAAGTGATACCATTGAATGTGGTTGGTAGGGTATATGAATGTCTCGCACGAGATGGGTAGCAATTTGGACATTTCACCTAAAATGTCATATTTTACCTAAAATGTACTTGAGTGTGATATTGTTATGTTACAGAATTACATGCTTATGATTTTTTAATAAAAGCTTTTGTAATAAAATATTTTTATGTAATAAAAAGGGATATTATGTGAGCCAGACCCAGTATATAAAGAACTCATAAAACTCAACACCAAACAAACAATTTCATTTAAAATGGGCAAAAGACCTGAACAGACACTTCTAGGAAGACATACATATGGCCAAAAATATATGAAACAATCTTCTATCTCACTAGCTATTAGGGAGGTGCAAATCAGAACTCCAGTGAGATACCACCTCACACTTATTTGAATGGCTCTTATCAACAAGATATGTAATAACAAGTATTATTGTGGAGAAAAAAGGAACCCTCATTTGCAGCTGGTAGGAATGTAGACTGATATAGCCACTATGAAAAACAGTTTAGTGGGTCCTTTAAAAATTAAGAATAGAGTTACCATATGAAGCATCAAGCCCTCTCTGTGGTATCTACGGAAAAAAAAAAAAACTTGAAAACATGTATTCCTAAAGATATACGCACCCCTATATCCATTGCAACATTATCCACAGTGGCCAAGACATGAGACAAACAAGAGGATAGAGGATATCCTTCAACAGAGGATAGGATAAAGATGTGTTATGTATACAGAATATAATACCACTCAGCCATAAGACAAATACTGCCATTAACAACAACATGGATCAACCTTAAGAATATTATGCTAAGCAAAATAAGTCAGTAGGGAAAGGCTAAGAACCATATGATTTCACTTATATGTGTGATATATTAGTGAAGCTTGTAGACACAGACAGCAATGTGGTGATTGCCATAGGGAACAGGGAGGGGGAAGGGGAGTGGGAGTCACATAATATATCATGATGGAAGATGGTCTGACTTTAGATGGTGGGCACACAGTGCACTATACAGCTGTTGTATCATAGAATTGTACACTTGGAACCTGTATGATCGTATTAATCAATGTCACCCCAATAAATTACATAAAATTTTTAAAATATCAAATCATATATAAAAAGTTCAAATTATATACTAAAATAAAGTTAATCAAATTATATACTAAAATAAAGTTAATCACTGAGATAACATGAAACAATATCAGGAGACATACAGTTAGACTAGATAATAAACTATATTATTAAACTAAACAATTCATGGGGCACAAGATGGCAGAGAAGTGAAGTCACACTAAGCTCCTCCCCAGACCAATCTGGAATTACAACTAAATTGTGGAGAAACCACCAGGAACAAACAACTGAACAATCGTGAAAGAGAAGTCTTATGACCTCAGACAGAGAGAAGAATCAGCGTCAGCATAACCTGCCTGGTAAGGAGTATGGTGGAGACTCGAGAGGGCTGGCTCAGCACCCACAGGTGGCAGTTGAAGCACCAGAGGGATAATTAAATGGCCATTTGGATCCCTCTGAGAAGTGTGAGGTCTAAACCCTAAGCTGGAATGCCCAGCCTAGAACATCAAAACACTAAAAGTACACAGGTAACAACAGTAGTGAAAAGCAGCAGGGTTGCTCTCTGCCAGAAATGAAAGGCTAGAGACACAAAGAGCTGTTTGAAGGGCCAATGCACAAATATTCAGCTGCAGCCACTTACCCTGCGTTCTGGCAAAGGTGGGGGTAGAGTGGACAGAAAATGCCTTAAGAGAGACAGCGGATGGAAGCTTTGGGGAGAGAACTGAGAGAGTAGACACCGGGATCCTGATGCTGAGTCAACCCCCACACATCAGCAGCCTTCATGCTCAGACAGACAACACCTCTGACTAGCATAGGCCTGAGGGGAAACAATACCCCAGGCCCCAAAAGGAACTCTGCCTCTGCTCTGTGGTGCTTAAGCCTGACTGCTAAATGCAGAGCGACTAGATTAACAAGTGAAGGAGACAGCCACAGACAATAGACCCCGGGCGGTCTTAGAACAGGCTGCCTAAGGTCAGATGAGGTCAACATCTGACATCACCAGAGGTGGATCCAAAAAGAAAAAACAGAAGTAAATACTACAGGATACTGAGACAAAATCCACTGTGGTCTTCTCCATGATTAGTGATATTTTCTTTCCTGTGTACCTTTTTAACATTCTTGTCCATTAAGTTTGTGCATATTAAATCACTACACTTTATACTATAATTTTTGTCAATTCACATATTTTGCCCCTCCTTTCTTTTACCCCATTTTACCTTCTCCTTTCCTCTCATTATTTTTGTTTTAAATTTTGTTTTCTTTGTTGTTACAACCTGTTTCCACTCCACATTCTTATTATTTCTCCCCTGTCCATCCTCACAAAACCAATGTTCTTGTCAGTGGTCATCTCATATCCTTTTCCCCCACTCCTAAAATACCTGTGTTCAATAGGCACCTTTAGCAGTCTTTGCTCATTGGTTGTAGATAAGGTAATTGTTGCACTTCTTCAATTTTATCCCAAGATCTTCACTAATTATTTTATTTTATTTTTTATTGTTGTTCAAGTACAGTTGTCTCCACTCCCCCGCCCCCTCACTCCCTCATACCCCAGCTATCCCCACCTACCATCCCCAATCCCACCCCACTCTGGTTCTGTTCATGTATCCTACATATATGTTCCTGGGAACCCGTCCCCCTTTACCCCCCATTATACTCTCCTACCTCCCCTCTGCTTACTGTCAGTTTGTTCTTAATTTCACTGTCTGTGGTTATATTTTGCATGCTTGTTTGTTTTGTTGATTAGGTTCCACTTATAGGTGAGATCATATGGTATTTTTTCTTAATTTTATTTTAATCATTGTTCAAGTACAGTTTTCTCCCTTTTATTCCCATTCCCAGCCCGCCCACCCATTCCTTCCCACTTCCCTCCCATTACCACCCTCCCCCTAGTTTTTATCCATGTGTCCTTTAAATTTTTTCCTGTAAACCCTTCCCATTTTCCCCTGAAACTCCCTCTTCTCTCTCCTCTGGTCACTTTCAGCCTGTCCTCTATTTCAGTGTCTTTGACTATATTTTGCTTGTTTCTTTGTTTTGTTGTTTAGGTTCCTGTTAAAGGCGAGATCATATGGTATTTGTCTTTCACTGCCTGGCTTATTTCGCTTAACACAATTTTGTATTTCAAATCTCAAAATTTATCAGTCCCTTGAAGCAGGAGACAGCATAGGAAGGGTTCTGAGACTGCAATGCTGTCACTGGCCAGCATTTAGCACCCTGGTTGCCAGGAAATGCCTTTTACCAATTAGGTGGAATAAATAGTAAACCGCGGCAGGGAGGAGGAAGGAAACAAGTCTCACATGCTAGCTCAGCAGTCCCGAGCCTGGTCTGACAATATTGCCAGGTGTTTCAGTATCACAAGAAACACGATATTAACAAGAAAGAAAGTCCTTGAAATTCTATGTAACATTTCCACTCTCTGGGAAGGATAGCCCTGAAACTGTGCTTTCATCCCAAGGCCTGAATGTGGGAGAGGGTCCCGGGGCCCAAAGAAAGAGCCCATAAATCGAGTTTGGTTAATTGCTTACTTCTGGTCACTATCTATTTTAGGAGGGAGTCCCTGATGCTTATAGAAAGCCCATAAATAACTTTGGAAAGTGCCCCAAAATTTAATTAACTGCCTCCTGTCACGTATTTGTTTTACAACAGGATGACCAAATGGAGTCTGGAGCAAGATAAGGATTCAGGCGGACAGACCCCCATTCATCCCTAAATTTGGGTAGTCACATTCCCCCAGGAAAGCTGGTGCCACATTTACCCATTAATCTATATGTAACTTTTTCCTTCCTATCCCACCAACTATATAAGTCTGGAGAACAAAGGACTTTCTCTCTCTCTCTCTCTCTTTCTCTCTCTCTCTTTTTCTCTCTCTCACAGGGGCTCAGGATGCTCTCTCTTGGGGGCTCTTAGCTCTTGGGCCACAGGGCCTCTGGCCACCTGACCTTAGGCTGCCCAAGGGCTTGCCACCCTGGTCTTCAGCCACTCTTGCTTTTCTCACCCTGCTTTGCTCTGAAACTTTCCCTTTCACCCCCTACTCTACCCAGTCCTGTTCCCTTCCATGGAAGCGAGACACTAATACACTGATTACATACTACTAGATTTGCTGATATGTAATTCTTTACATGTGTCAGCAAGAATAACCAGGTCTCTCCCATCAACACCTTCTCCTACTCTTTTTCATCTCAAATTTTTAATTTGGCCCTATCTTACCCTGTTTTTTGTTTGTTTTTCTTTCTCTTTTTCTCTTTCACCTTGCCCTTTTATATTCCTTTATTCTCCTTTTTATCATTTTTCATGTCAAGTTTTAATTTTTCCTTGTCTCAGCCTGTTTTTTGTCCCTTACTCTTTGTATTCCCTCTATCATTTCAAAATCACTTCCCATTTCTCTCTTATTCCCATTCCATCTATATCAGTTTTAGCTCATTTGATGTTGAAAGTGCTGTGATGGATCTTTCTCTCCAGTTTAGCTGCTATATTTTTATTATTTATTTACTTTTTTCATTCCTTTTTCTTTCTCTCACTTTCTTTTCTTTTAACTTCTGTTTAAAGCTGATGCTATATGCTTCCCTTCTCAAACTGCATTCCTCATTCTTCTTTTGCTTTTTTATTCATGATGTAAATTTTACTTTCTCTCTTTGCATTGTTGTGACTCCCAACTCTTATTAGTGCTCCTCCCTCTACCCTCTTAAAATCATTTTCTTTCAGTAGGTCTTCTCATATTCACTCCCGTAACTTATAATATTCTAAATATCTTTATACCCTTATTAATACTGGTTCATTTACTGTTGATAGTGGGATTGATGGGGGGAGTTACTTTTGCAGGTGTGGGTTTGTATCGTGGGATTTGTGGTTTTGTTCTGGCAGCACATGCACAACAGCATAAAGAATGTATTCCACAGAGTGAGTCTCAGTCAACCAGCTGCAGTAAAGGACCCACCAAAGAAACACCCAACAACAATAAAAACCCAAATACACCCAGAGAGCCAACATAAATGGCCTAAAGAGCATCCCAAGAGCATCAAGTTCAAGAGACCAATGAGACTGCACCACTGAATCTCACAGGTCTCCTACCATAGAAGTACACATCACAAACTCAGGGAATCAAAGCAGATCAATTTAAGAAGCAGAAGCAAACAAGAAGAATATCCCCTAAATTAAGGAGACAAAGAAATGAACCTCAATTGAAAGGAAAGGAGGAATCCTCAGAAGGAATGCCAAATGAAATACAGGCAAGTAAACTATCAGATATTGGGTTCAAAACAATGGTTATAAGGAAGCTTAACAAGCTCAGTGAGAATTGCCAAAAACTACACGGAAGCTACCAGGAACTTGCTGCAAAGTTCATCAGCATGAAAAACGATATAGAAAAAATCAACAAGGTTCAAGAGGAAATGAAGAATACAATTTCTGAATTGGAGAACACAGTAGAAGGAATCAAAAACAGGCTAGATAAAACAGAGGATAGAATCAGTGAACTGGAGGACAAGATAGAAAAACTCCCAGAAAGAGTAAGAAAAGAAAAAGAGACTAAAAAATAATGAAGAGGAGTTAAAGGAACTTCAGAACAAAATGAAAAGTGTTAATATTCATATAATAAGGATAGTGTAAGGAGAAGAAGAGGAGCAAGGGATAGAAAACCTGTTTGAAAAAGTAACGATGGAAAATTTACATAATTTGGTGAGAGAAAAAGTCACACAAGTCCATGAAGCAGAGAGGGTCCCAAACAAGAGGAACCCAAAGAGGCCCAAAAGAGACACAGAAGGACACTTCATAATACCCAAGGCAAAAAGACATAAATATTATAGACATTTTTGTACCCAAAATAGGAGCACCCAAATATATAAGGAAAATCTTGGGGGACTTCAAGAAAAATAGACAGCAACACACTTATAATAGGGGACTTAAACACCCCACTGTCAGTAATGAATAGATCTTCCAAACAAAATATCAACAAGGATATTGTGGAACTGAATGACGTGTTAGATCAAACAGACTTAACTGATATGTATAGAACCTCTCATCCCAAAGAAGCAAAATACAATTTCTTTTCAAATGCCCATGGAACATTTTTTAAAGAGAGACTACATGATAAGACACAAAAGAAGCCACAACAAGTTCAAGAAAATGGAAATCATGTCAAGCATTTTCTAAGATCACAAGGGCTTAAAACTAGAAACCAACCTCAAGGAAAAATTAAAAAATATTCACTCATAGAGATGGAATAGCATGCTATTAAACAATGAATGGGTTAATAATGAGATGAAGGAATATATCAAAATGTTTCTGGAAACAAATGAAAATGAACACACAACAGTCCAAAACCTATGAGACGCAGTGAAGGCAGTCCTGAGAGGGAAGTTCATAGCCATACAGGCCTACTGAAAAAACATAGAAACATTTCAAATAAATAACCTAACCACACATCTATAAGAACTGAAGGAACAACAACAAACAAAGCCCAGAGAAATCAGAAGGAAGGAAATAATCAAGACCAGAACAGAATTAAATGACACAGAGAATACAAGAACAATTCAAGGTATCAATACATCCACGAGCTGGTTCTTTGAAAAGATAAACAAAATTGACAAGCTTTTAACCCAACTCATCAAGAAAAAAATGGGAGAGGATCCAAATTAATAAAATCAGAAATGAAAGAAGAGAAATTACAACTGAGACAATAGAGATACAAAGGTTTATAAGAAATTACTACAAATAACTATAGCCAATAAATTAGAATACCTGGGTGAAATGGACAAATTTCTAGAAGCACATTATCTTCCACAAGTAAATCAAGAAGAAGCAGAAAGCCTGGACAGACTGATAAGAGCTGGTGAAATTGAAGCACTAATAAAAAACTTCCATTACATAAAAGCCCTGGATAGAATGGTTTCACAAAATTTTACAAAATATTGTAGGAAGAGCTAACCCTTATCATTCACAGATTATTCAAAAAATCCAAGAAGAGGGAAGACTTCCAAACTCTTTTTATGAAGCCAGCATCAGCCTAATCCCCAAACCAGAGAAGGACATAACAGAGAAAGAAAACCACAGGCCAGTATCACTGATGAACATGGATGCTAAAATCCTCAACACAATATTGGCAAACCACATACAGCAATAAATTAAAAAGATCATACACCATGATCAAGTGGGATTCATCCCAGGGATGCAAGGATGGTACAATATTCTCACATCAACAAACATAATACACCACAAAAACAAAACAAAAGACAAAAATCACATAATCATAACCATAGATGCAGAAAAGGCATTTGATAAGGTACAGCACCCATTTATGATAAAACTACTCAGCAAAGTGGGAATAGAGGGAGCATTCCCCAGTGTAATAAAGGCCATATATGAGACACCTAAAGCCAACATCATACTCAATGAGCAAAAACTTAGAGTTTTCCCACTAAGACCAGAAACAAGACAAAGATGTTTACTTTCACCACTCCTATTCAACATAGTATTGAAAGTCCTAGCCACACTGATCATACAAGAAAAAGAAGTAAAAGGCATCCAAATTGGAAAGAAAGAAGTAAAACTGTTATTGTTTGCAAATGACATGATAGTGTACCTAGAATTCCAATAGGCACCACCAAAAAACTACATGACCTAATAAGTGAATTTGGCAAAACAGCAGGATACAAATATTCAGAAATCAAAGGCATTTTTGCCCACAAACAATGAAATATCAGAAAGAAAAATCAGGGGGAAAATCCCATTTACTACAGCAACAAGTAAAATAAAGTACCTAGGAATAAGCATAACAAAGGAGGTAAAAGAACTGTACTCAGAAAAATACACAACACTGAAGAAAGAAATTAAAGAAGACACAAATAAATGGAAGCATATACCTTGTTCATGGATTAGAAGAATTAACATCATCAAAATGTCCATACTACCCAAAGCAATTTATAGATTCAATGCAATATCTATTAAAGCACCAATGGCATATTTCACAGACACAGAACAAACACTTCAAAAATTTGTATGGAACCATAAATGACCCCAAATAGCTTCAGCAATTTTGAGGGAGAAAAACAAAGTAAAAGGGATCACAATACCTGATATCAAATCATACTGTAGGGCCACACTAATAAAAACAGTCTGGTACTGGCATAAGAACAGACACATAGATCAATGGAACAGAATAGAGAGCCCAGAAATAAACCCATGTCTCCATGGTCAATTAATATTTGACAAAGGAGGCAGGAACATAAAATGGAATATACATATCCTCTTTGACAAAAATAGCCTCTTCAACAAATGGTGTTGGGAGATCTGGACAGCTACATGCAAGAAAAATGAAACATTTTGTTGACCACCAACTTATATCATATACAAAAATAAACTCAAGATGGATAAAAGACTTAAATATAAGTCATGATAACTTAAAAGTCCTAGAGAAGAACATAGGCAGGAAAATTCAGATATTCCATGGGACAATATTTTCACTGATATGTCCTCTAGAGCAAGGACATAAAAGAAAAAATGAACAAATGGGACTTCATCAAAATAAAAAGCTTCTGCAAGGCTAAAGAAAACATCAGCAAAATGAAAAGGTAGCCAAATGTATGGGAAAATATATTTGCCAATGATATCTCAGATAAGGGTGTGATCTCCAAAATATATAAAGAACTCACACAACCATACTTCAGGAAGACAAACAATCTTATTAGAAAATGGGCAAAGGACCTGAACAGAGATGTCTACAGGAAGGACATACAGAGAGCCCAGAGACATATGAAAGAATACTCAGCATCACTAGCCATCAGGGTGATGCAAATTAAAACCACAATGAGATACCACTTCACCAGGGTCAGAATGGCCATCATAAACAAATCAACAAACAACAAGTACAGGCGAGATTGTACAGAAAAATGAACCCTAGTGCACTGTTGATGGGAATGCAGACTGGTGTAACCACTGTGGAAAACAGTACGAAATTTCCTCAAAAAAATTAAAAATGGAACTACCTTTTGACCTGGCAATTCCACTTCTGAGATTATACCCAAAGAATTCTGAAACACCAGTTCGCAAGATCTTATGCACCCCAATGTTCATACAATGCAATTTGCATTAGCCAAGTGCTGGAAGCAACCTAAGTGCTCATCAGTAAATTAATGGATCAAAAAATTGTGGTACACTTACAGAATGGAATACTATACAGTAGAAAGAAAGAAGAAACTCCTAACCTTCATGGTAGCATGGATGGAACTGGAGAGCATTATACTGAGTGAAGTAAGCCAGGAGGTAAAAGACAAATATCATATGATCTCCCTTTAACTGGAACCTAATCAACAAAACAAACAAGCAAGCAAAATAGAACCAGAGACATGGAAATAAGAACAAACAACAGTGACCAGAGGGGAGGGGGGAGGGGGATCACAAGGAAAAGAAGGGGAAGAGTCATCAAGGAACATGTATAAAGGACACATGGACAAAGACAGTGGGGGATAGTATTGAATGTGGGTTTGGGGGTGGGTGGGGTGGGGGAGAGTAATATGGGGAAAATGGGGGCTGTAATTGAAAACAATTAAAAAAATATCACATAACAATTTCCACATGTGCATGTCTTCTCTGGTTTATTTGCCTGTTTTTAATTATAAATTATAATATTTACATAAGTCTTCCACATGCAATATAATACCTTTCTATTGTTTATTTCAGAGTATGTTGCTTTGAATATTTTTAGCTCTTTGCTTTTCTATATTAATTTTTTTCAATTTTTAGAGAAATCATTAGGATGAGATTGGCTAATAGGATCATGTAGGTCTGAAGTATAAACTGCACTGTGTGCCAACCACCCGAAGTCAAACCATTTTCTGTCACATTATGGGCAGATAACTTTTGATAAAGGAGCCACAAACACACTATGGAGGAAAGAAAACCTCTTCAATAAATGATGGTAGGAAAATTCAAAAGCCATGTGTTAATGAATAAAATTAGTTTACAATTTGTCTCCATGCACAAAAATTAATTCAAAGTAGATCAAAGACCTAAATATTAGATCTGAAACAATAATTACATGGAAGGAAACATAGGTACGAAACTTATGCACCTTGGTTGTAGAGAACATTTTATGAATTTGACCCCAAAAGTAAGGGAAGTGGAAGCAAAAATAAAAGAATGGGACTATACCATGAAAAGCTTCTATATTAAGTTTAAAACTAGTATCAAACACAAAAGCCTGGCATGTAATAGGTGTCTGATATATATATATTTAATAAATGGGCATGTTATTCATTTCAAAGAATTTTTCCTATGAGAAACTTGAATAAACACCTTTTCTTATATGACAGTATATACACAACATACACACACCCCTACGTTTTCCTAGTTACGATGTTAATAGGAAACAGAGTCAAATGTGTCTGTTAAACTGGATTCGGACATCTTAATTGACCTTTCCATTCTGATCCTGGGTTATCCAATGTAAGCCATATCAATCCTCTTCTGTGACTGTGTAGGGAGTAATCATACTTAAGTAGGTATTCTGTTGAAAATGGGTAACACAAATATATATTTTTTTAATTTAGGGAAAAGTTATCCTAACAACCTAATGTTAACATTTTATATTTCCATATTATCTGTTTCTGGAAACCACAATGTACATGTTTTCTTTCCTAAAATGATCCATTATGACTCATGTAAGCATGCTAAGTAAAACATTTATGTTTTTCTGACAGCAGGTTAATATTCTCGTCTGGTTTTTTTCTCTTACTCCTTCAAAGTGCAAAGGGTGCTGACTAGGATGGCAAAACTTCAGAGACAATTAGTAGTTATAACATATTCTCTGTTGTAGACTGGGGAAACAGAAAAAAACTGAAATTGCAGAGTTTGTTAACTAACTCTCCTGGGTTTTTGCAAGGTCTTCCTAATTCTTCCTCGGTCTTCCAAGGTCAAGGTCTTCCCAAATGTCTTCTTCATACATGGATCCTGTTTGTAGGAATCCTGGGAAGTAAGAGGTTAGTACAGGACTAACGTGGAGCAAAATAACAGCCTTCATTCCACTGGAAACCTCTTCTCTGCACACGCCCCTCCCCAGCTGGCAGGCCTGGTTGCATCTGCTTTCTGAATTCTTTGCTGGCTGATTACTGGGAGGCCAAGAGCTGCGTCGCAGGAGGAATATTGTTGAACAAGAACTACACCAAATAACACGCCCTCCCCCCTAGTTCACTGCCTTGTGCCAGGGTGAGTGGGAGGAACGGGGTTGAAGAAGCTCTTGTTGTGGTGTGGCCTATTCTAGTTCAGGGGCTTCAAGTGAGGGAGATTTTTCTAAAGAGCAGCACGAACAGCCTGAGCCACAGCACTCAGGCTTGAGTGGTCTGGGTTTTTCAAAGTAAAAAAAGCACTTGTACTGTCTGTATTATAAGTTCTGTCTGTTCATTCTGTTAGGCTCTGTGCCCTCCTTTCCCAGACCAAGTCTGCATTTTCAAAGTTATCCTAGGGTTTCTGAGAACTTTTCTTCTTGCCACTCAAAATTAAGGTTCTGCTT
>PVIA01014255.1:0-27969 GCA_004024845.1 Tonatia bakeri
AACAGGGAGTTCTGTGGCGAAACAGACAGAAAAGGCTTCTTTAAGAAAAAAAAATGGAAAGCTTTCCCATAGTTGACTGAGCTATCCTAGCTGTGCTTCCTTAATGGTTATATTGCAAGGAGATTGGCCTGCAGAGGAGGATGAGAAGACATACCCCATTTTAGCAAATGTCTTCTATAACTGATTCCACTCTATTATTGTTTGATTTTCTCATTACACAAAGTTGAAAAATAAAGAATACAGAATTGGCATAATTTAGTGATTGATTATATGGAGGGGATAAGGATAAAAGAGCGGAGACAATACTCGTGTCTCTGGCCAGGGTCAAAACTTATTACAAGTCGTTGAGATAAGACACAGCAGTTTCTCTCCAGTTGCAGCCACGGCCCTTCCCTGCACACTGCTCCCTTTTCCACTCCTGGAAGGCATACTGTAGTATGTTACCCTGCCTCACGGGGCCGTAATTTATTGAACAGGGATGAACACTTGACTCAAAATCAATGAAATTTTATCTTTAAGAAACTTGGACTTGGACTTAACTTGTTGCTGAAACTGAGAACATATAATTTCAAATGCAGGTGGTGTCATCATTCACCATGTGCAGGAGAAACAGAAGAAGCTGGTCCTCAGACTGAGAAGAGACAGACGGGAAGAGAGGGATAGGTAGCAAGAGTAGAGCCCAAGAGGAACGGACTGCAGCTGCCTTGGTTTCCAGCAGCTTTTCTCTTCTTGGCTTTAGACCGCTGTTGTGCCTGGCTATTCTCTTTAATCATCGTCTCATACAACATATGCAGTTGGCCTTTGAACAATGTGAGGTTGAACTGCACAGGTCTGCTTATACATGAATATTTTTTTTACAAACACAGTAAATGTGTTTTCTTTATGATCTTAATATTGTCTCTAGCTTACTTACTGTAAGAATAAGTATATAATACACATAGAAAATGTGTATCGATTGGCTGAATATTATCAGTAAAGCATCCAGACAATAGTAGGGAATTGGTACAGTCAGCCTTCTATATCTGCAGATTCCCAACTGCAGAATGAAAATATCGTTTTTGATCTGCATTTGGTTGTCTCTGCAGATGCAAACCTACTATTAGGGATACAAAGGGCCGACTGTAGTTAAGTTTTGGCAAAGTCAAAAAAAGCTATACTTTAATTTTCAACTGTGTAAGGGTTCATGCCCCTAACCTCTGTGTTTTTCAGGGGTCGAGTGTATATTATATCTTCTTGAGAGGTAAGGGTTAACTTCACTGGTTCTTTTCAGCCTGGATTCAGAAAAAGACTTCAGCTCCTACAGACCCAGGGAAACCCATTCTGGCCTAGTGCTTAAATCAAGAACAAGGCCTGAATCCAGCCCCTGATCACACAAGGAAAGTGGCTGGTGCTTTTCAATCATTACCACTTGTGAACACCCCGCTGTTAGATTGACATGTTATGTGACTGCAACAAAAAGACTTGGACCCACTTATTCTGTGGTCACACTAGAAGAAAGGCCAGTGCTCACCCCAACATGGTCTTGAGCTGGCAGAATAAAGGGAAAGCAGCCAAAAGACTCAAGTCCCTTCCTTGCAGTTTGTCGGTTGAGTTTGCTCTGTATTTCTGTGCTGACTTAGAGTGAACAGGGAGCTGACTCGGTGGGTGGTTCAGTGGTTGCTGCTTCTGTGTACAAGAGCTTCCCCATTGAAACAGGCTTGCTGTATTCTTGACTATGAACTTGCCCTTGCTTTTTACAACTATCTTTATAATACATTCCCTTCCTTTTGCTTAAGATACCCTATGGTTTCTGTTATTATCTGCCAAAGTTTAAAGAGAACAGGACATAAATACAAATGTCCATTTGTATATTCCATGTATAGTAAAGGTCATTCCTTTGGATGACTGTGACTCTAACTAAAGCCAAGGGGGGAAACCTGCTAATTCTTGGTAGCCATGGAAGAAGATATACAATAGGTATCCCAAATGTGTTTCTCTCCAGTACTTTAACTCCCACTTAAAATAGATGAATTGATGGCATTTTAAGAGAAAAAACATATGTTTTGCAGTCTCTTATTAGTTGTCTTCAAAATCTACTTTTCCTCTTAGTTCATTTTTTTGGATGAAGTACATTCTTGAGGTGCTTCTGTGTTGGTCTGTTAGCCATAAAAGCTTTAATTTTTATTTGCTTGAAAAAAAATTTGTTTTCCCTTTACATTTGCTTATCAATAATTTAGTTGAGTAAAAAGCTATAATTTTTCAGCATATTGAAAATATTAGGTCATTTTCTGTTATTTATTATTTTGTATGAGAAATATGCCATACTCCTTATAGTCATTCCTTTCCTTTTTTAAAAAATAAATTTTATTCTCACCTGGGGGCATTTTTTTCTACTGTCTTTTTAGAAGAAGAGGAGAAGAGAGAGGAAAAAGAAAGAAAAACATCAACGCAAGAGAGAAGCACCAATCAGTTGCCTCCCTCACGTGCCCAGACCAGGGATCATGCACTGCGGACTGGGAATCGAACCCACAACCCAGATATGAGTCCTGGCCAGAAATTGAACCCCAACCCTTTTGTTAGGGGATGATGTTCCAACCAACTGAGTCACACTGGCCATGGCTCCCTTGTCCTTTTCACTCTGGCATTTTAAAAAGATTTTCTGTTTAATTTATTTTGTTTTGTTCTAAATTTGTCCATGATTAATCCATTGAATACTGACTTTTCTTCTGAAATATTATTAGATATAGCTTGGTAATTCTCATTTTATTCTCCATGACTCATAATTGCTCTTTCATATTTTCAACAAAAGAAAAAAAATCTCTCTATACTGCTTTCTGGGTGATGGACTCAGATCTATTTTTCAATCCAATAATTCTCTCTTCAATTATATCAACTCTGCTATTTAAAGAACCACTGAGTATTATTTATTTTTATTTCATTTTTTTTTACATTTTGCATTTTTATTCTTGCACTTCATTGTGCTTCAAATCTGCCATTTTTGCCTCATTAATTCTATTATTGATTTATCTCTTTGAATAGTTTGAGATACTTATCTCAAAGGCTCTTTTCAATGGATCTATTACCATATAGTGCCATGGTTTTATGTTAATATCTTTGCTTTAGGTTCCAGAATTTCCCACATGCTAAGCAAGATGAATGGTCCCAAAACTGCATTCTAAGTAAACTGTCATTTCTGTTTCTACCAGATCCAAAGCCCAGCGGCTCATCTTTGTGCCATGTCCTCAGACTGGAGGGCTAAGATATTCAAGCCCCTATTCATGGATGAGACAACTATTCCCAGACTCCTATGTTCATATTTCCAGACCCCCTTTTAATCATAAGCCCAATGCTCATCTATCCCATGTGGTCATTAGAACCACTAACTGAAAGTCTATCTGGTTCAGTTAATCTTCTCACTCTTAAGAGTTACCTCTTAAATTCTGGCACTTAGTTTTAATTCTGTTTGTGTATTTTTTGTAAAATAAAAAAATTGGGCCCTGGCTGGTGTATAGCTCAGTGGATTCCTAGTCAGGGCATATGCCTAGGCTGCAGGCCAGGTTCCTGGTAGGGAGTGCTTGAGAGGCAACCACACATTGATGTTTGTCTCCCTCTCTTTCCCCCCCCACTTTCCCTCTTTAAAAATAAATAAATAAAATATTTAGAAAAAGAAATGTAGAAAAAGTATAAAAATTTAAAAAGTAAAATAAAATAAAAAGTTTGTATTTTTCTATCATTCTATGTATATGAAGGGAAAGACAAGACTTCACTCTTTAACTCAGGCCATAGAGATAAGTCTACATGATAGGATCTGTAGATTTCCTTTCCAAGGACATTTCTAATTCTCCAGAGAAAGGTAGAAATTAACCAAACTATGACTTAACTTTTTAAAAATAAAGCTAATATTGTTTAGTGCTACTAGTTAATTGTGTTACTAGTCATTGCCAGTCAATATAAGCTGAAATAAATAATAGAGGACTGCATTTATAAAATATTTGGGTTTTTTTCACTAAGGCTTTCTGTTTAGACAAGAGGACATAACTTTGTCTATAGCTAGCTATATACAAGATGATCATCTGATTGCTAGCAATATATATTGATTTTACAGTAGTTAAATTAATCAATTAGTATTAGGAACTAAGTTCACAGGAGTGTTTTTTATTGTTGTTCAGTTGCAGTTGTCCCTATTTTCCCTTCAGTACTCTCCCCAGCCCCACCCACTCTCTACCTCCCACATTCAGTCCTTCCCCCAACCTGTAGTCTTTGTCCACGGGCCTTCTGTACACGTTCCTTAACTTGACCCTTCCCCTCCTGTCCCCAGTTATCCTCCTCGCCCCTCCCCTCTGGCCACTGCCAGTTTGTTCTTTATTTCCATGTCTCTGGTTTTAGTTTGCTTGCTTGTTTGTTTTGTTGATTAGGTTCCACTTATAAGTGAAAACATATGGTATTTGTCTTTCACCACCTGGCTTATTTCACTTACCATAATATCCTCCAGTTCCATCTATGCAGTCAAAAAGGGTAGGAGCTCCTTTCTTTCTGTTGTGTAGAATTCCATTGTGTAAATGTACCATTGTTTTTTGATCCACTCGTTTACTGCTGGGCACTTGGGTTGTTTCCAGCCCTTGACTATTATTGTAAATTGTGCTGCTATGAACATTGGGGTGCATAGGTTCTTTTGGATTGGTATTTCAGGGGTCTTAGGATATAATCCCAGCAGTGGGATTGCTGGGTTAAAAGGCAGATCCATTTTTAATTTTCTAAGGCAATCCCGTACTGTTTTCCACAGTAGCTGCACCAGTCTGCATTCCCACCAACAGTGCACTAGGGTTCCCTTTTCTCCACATCCTCTCCAGCACTTGTTTGTTGCTTTGTTTATGATGGCCATTCTGACCAGTGTGAGGTAGTATCTCATTGTGGTTTTAATTTGCATCTGTCTGATGGCTAGTGATGCTGAGCATCCTTTCATATGTCTCTGGGCCCTCTGAGTATCCTTCTTAGAGAAGTGTCTGTCCAAATCCTTTGTTCATTTTTCAGTTGGGTTGCTTGTCTTCCTGGTGTGGAGTCATGTTGAATTCTTTGTATATTTTGTAGATCAAACTCTTGCCTGTGCTATTACTAGCAAATATATTTTTCCATATGGTTATTTCCCTTTCATTTTTCTGATGTCTTCTTTAGTTGTGCAAAAGCTTTTTAATTTGATGTAGCCCCATTTGTTTATTCTTTCCTTTATATCTCCTGCTCTAGGGGACATATTGGTGAAAATATTGCTGCATGGAATATCTGAGATTTCCCTGCCTATGTTCTCCCCTAGGACTTTTATGGTGTCACAAGTTATATTTAAGTCTTTTATCCATCCTGAGTTTATTTTTGTGTATGGTATAAGTTGGTAGTCGAGTTTCATATTTTTGTGTGTCCAGATCTCCCAAAACAGCATTTGTTGAAGAGGGTATTTTTACTCCATTTTATATTTCTGCACCCTTTGTTGAATATCAATTGACCATAGAGACATGGGTTTATTTCTGGGCTCTCTGTTCTGTTCCATTGCTCTATGTTTCTGTTCTTATGCCAGTACCAGCCTGTTTTGATTACAGTGGCCTTCTGGTATAGTTTTATATCAGGTATTGTGATCCCTCCTACTTTGTTCTTCTTTCTCTTCTCATTCTTCTTGTTGTGGCTGTTTGGGGTTGTTTATGGTCCCATATAAATTTTTAAATGTCTCTTCCATATCTGTGAAATATATCATTGGTATCTTAATAGCAACTGTGTTGAATCTGTAAATTGCTTTGAGTAGTATGGACATTTTGATGATGTTAATTCTTTCAATCCATGAGCACAGTACATGCTTCCATTTATTTTGTCTTCCTTAATTTCTTTCTACTGTGCTCTGAGGTTTTCTGAATGCAGGTCTTTTACCTTTTTTGTTAGATTTATTCCTAGATACTTTATTTCTCCTGTTGCTATAGCAAATGGAATTTTTCCCTAATTTCTGTTTCTGGAAATTCACAGGAATTCAGATAGTTTAATTGGTACTTTGATGGTATCTTTCTTTACCTCATGCTCCATGTTACGCAGAGGTGTACAATCATTTGGGTGGATGCTAGATTAAAAGACATCGGTGACATGAAATAGATGTGACCTATGAATAATAGGTTAAAAATAATTATAGTACTCATTAAGATGAGACTATTTGTTTCTAACTTTTTCCAGTGGGCTTTCTATGTGTTTAACAAGGTCAACATATTGGTTCATCCATTTCTATGGAAATAATTTTTATAGAAGAACAAAATAGTTGCCATTAAATATATCATATACCTCATAAATATGAAATATGTACACTCACAGTGCTTTACAATGTTACCTAAGTACTTCACAATCAAATACACTGTTATTAGCCTTGTTTTGGCATGGGAAGGGTTAAAATTTAAGAGACTAAATATCATATTCAAGTTTACATAGTACATCAGTAGCCAAGAGGGCAAAGGAGCCCTTGAATGGCCTCATCCTGTGCTCTGGCCTGAACAGAGTGTACCATCAGCATACATCCACTCAGAGCTTTTAGGGCATTCATTAACTGGAGCATGTGGATGTGCCTGGGATGCACAGCGATGTTACTGAGCCTTGTGGAGTCACAAACAGCAACACTGAGTAAACAGATCATGAACTTTGAGATCTCCAAACTGATGAATACATTTACAAAGAGGAAAGAAGATAAAGTGGAGAAACGCACTTCCTTATTCTACTAAATCTCAAAGTGTATAAATTCCTTATTTTGAGTGATTATTTTAATATCAATTTGATCATAAATCAAGGGAGCAAAAATATTGAAATGATTATATAAAGATATTGACAAGAAGATATTTTTATCATGTTGAAACAATGGGGAAAATGTTTTGATAATGTGGCGTCTTTGTTTCAAATTGATTTGGTGATTTGATCCCAGGTTATTATTGATTATTCTTTTATTAAGCTGCCAAATAATCTGGAAGAACATGAAGTTAGTGTTTTAGTTCTTATGTTTGATCCCTGCCTCTGCTTCTCACCAGCTCTATATATTTTGAGCAAGTCATTGAACTAGCAATATTATGTATTTTCATTTGACCAGGTATATGCATTTGTTTTTTAAAAAAGCCAAATATAGATTTAAGATTTGTGCATTTATCTATATGTATGGTGTATGTGTGTGCATGAGTGTATGCATGAAATACTGAAAAAATTATCTCAGTTTATTTTTTAAGTGAAAGAGTTTTATTGTATAAAATGTACATAGTATGGTCCAATTTAATTTTAAAAAGTTAAAAGCCTATAGTCATATATGTATATACATCTGTATGATACATTATTGTAGAAAATATAGCATGCTGAGGATTTATGAGTTCTCTGGGGTAGTGAGAATAAAAAAAGAATTGTGGTATTTTAAGAAAATGTTCCCTTATATATTACGTGATGTATATGTGTATGTATACATATATAAATATATATACACAGAAATAGGTGTACATATATAAACACATGCATATACATTTATACACATGTATATGTGCCATATTTATATTGTATCATATAGCACAGCAATTTGCTTTTATATTACAGGTATGTGCCTGAGATGTTTTCATATCAGCACATATAGATTTACCACCTTTGAAGCTGCTACATAGTTTCTATGAAAAAGATGGATCATATTTCATTTAACAAGTCCCCCATTAATGGATTTTGAAATCATTTTTTTTGTTACTACAAACAATGTTTAATGTACATAATTTTATGCATGTTTCTCTAGGGGTTCAAAAAACTGGAGTTGATTAATCCCATGGTATGAACATAACTTCCCAGAAAGGCTGTATTTATTTCATACCTACTAGAAATATATAATATCTTTATCTCACTTCCTGTCAATATGATTTTTAATTTTTCATTTCAAAGTTGAAAACTAACTCATTTTTATTTTAAGTTGTGTTTGCTTACTTCTAGAAAATTATAGAATGTTTGTACATCATAGATTTTGATGTATTATCCACATTTGTAAATTATCTCTTCATATTATTTCTCCCTTTTTATTGGGTTGTTCATATTTTCCTTTCTGACTTTTCTAACATATTCTTTTGCAAAATTTTTTTTGTTCTCCGTTGCTTGTCTTTTAACTCAATGTTTTTCTTTCTTACAAAAGTTTTAAAATTATAACAATTAAATAATAATTTGTTCCTTATAAATTTGTGTTGCTCATATTTTTTAACAAGGTCCTTCCACCAAAATGTTTATAAAATGTTATTTTTTCTAAGATTAATAACTTAAAAAAATATTTCTACTGTAATTTCTTTTAAATTAATTTTCATAAATAATGTTCTATAGATGTCTAACATATTATTTAATTTTTCTGGTCTTTAATTGAATAAAATTTCATTAATTATAATCCTTTCTTCATCATACTTTTATACATTGGTCCAGGCATTCTTTGCATCTTTATTGTAACATATAAGTAACCCTGAATCAGTCATCAAAACAAAACCAAAAAAAATCTTGAAATTAATATATGTCTTACCATTTCACCATCTCACCCTTTGCCACAAGGCAAACTTTATTCTAAATTCTGAGTTAATCATTTTTTAATATATTTTCAAAATAACTTTACTGAGATAGACATTACATACAATATAATCACACCAATTTAATACACAGGTCAATGATTTTTGATAAATGTGTATACTCAAACATCTTAATCAATCTAATTAGAGACCATTTACATCTCCTTAGAAAGTTCCATTATTCGCTTCTGTAATGCCACTCCTCCTACTCTCTGCTGCAGGTAACAACCCCTGATCTAATTTGTACAATACCACGATAGACGTGTATGCCCCAAATGTCAAAAGAATGACTACTTTCTCTCAGTGCAATGTGTCTTAGATTCATGCATATTGTATGTAACAGTTTTGTTCATTTGCTTTGCTATGAGTAGTTTATTATATAAATATATATTTGAATATGTGCAATAGATTATACAAATATATTATTGGAACTTTTCTCCCAATTTGGAGAATAAAACTGTTCTGAATAGTCACTTATTAGTATTTTTATGGATAAATGTTTTCATTTCTCTTGTATAAATTTCAAATGTGGAATTGCTGGGTTACATACTGAATGTAATATTTATTTTTGTAAAGAACTGCTAAATAGTCTTCCAAAGTTGCTGTACCACTTACACTCTCACCAGCAACGCGTAAGAATTCCAGGCACCAGGAATCCCTGCCAACTTCTGGAATTGCTAGTTTTTCGTTTTAATCATCCTCCTGGTTAAAAGTGGTGCCTCACTGCAATTCTGATGTTCATTTCCCTATTAGTGATGTTGAACTTTTTTTTTTACATGTGCTTATTGGCCATTTGTGTAATTTCATTTATGAAATGTCTGCTCAAATCTTTTGCATCCTTTATATTAGGTTGTTTGTGTTCTAATTGACTTATGACTACTCTCACTATATTCCAGGTAAATTTTCCATGTCAGACATATGGATTTCTACTAGTTTCCCCTTGTCTGTAGCTTAAGTTTTCATCTTCTCGATAGTGTCCTACAAAGAGTATACAGTTTAATTTGCCATGGGAGCTGGAGGGTAGTGGGGAAGAGGAGACAATGGGGGAAATTGGGACAACTGCAATAGAACAACAGTAAAAATGAATAACAAAAATAATTTGCTGACATCCATTTTACCAATTTATCCATTTTATCTTTTATGTTTTAGGTTCTAAGAAATGTTCGCCTATCCCAGTTTGCCTATTTTCTTTTCTTTTTTCTTCTAGAAAGTTTATGTTTAGGTCAATAATTTATTTAAAATTACATTTGCTTATGTTGTGAGGCAGAGGATTGATATTAATTTTTCACAATATGGACATCCTTTTGTTCCCACTCCACTTAAAATAAACTCCCCTTTACCCATGAATTACAGTGGCTACTATATTGGAAATCTATTGACCACATATGTGTAAACTCAATTCTGCTCCATGGGATTTTATGATTATCATTATTCTAGTATCTATCTTGATAACTGGGCCTTTTGAATATGCCTTGAAAAAAGTTAGTATAAGTCATGTTACATTGTTATTTTTGTTGAAAATGGTTTCAACCTTTCATGTCCTTTAAATTTTTATATAAATTTTAGAACTGGCTTGCAGATTTTTCTAAAAATATTACTGGGCTATTTGATTTAGATAGCACTTTACTTCTAGTTCAATTTGGGAAGGATGGACATCAATAGAATGGACATTCAGATTCATTAATATATGATATATTTCACATATTAAGGTTATTTAATTTATTTCATCAATTTTTATACTTTTCAGTGTATAGTCTTCCATATGTTTTGTCAGATTTAGTCTAAGAACTTCATGTTCTTGATTCTGTATAAATATAATTTTATTTCAATTTCTGATTGTTCATTGTAACTGTATAGTTAATATAAAGCAATATAATTGATTTTTATATATTGATCTTAACCATACAACCCTGCTAACTTCACTTATTAGTTCTTGTAACTTTTTTGTAATTCCATTGAATTTTCCACACAGATGGTCATGTTGTCTACAATTAAGAGAGTTTAATTCTTCATTTCCAATCTGAGTATATTTACTTTGGTTTTCTTGCCTTATTTTACTGGCTAGTACTGCCAGTTCAATGTTTCAGTGTTGGGGCTGACATATTTCTCTTGTTCTTAATCTTAGAAGGAAAGCATTGAGTATTTCACAATTAAATATAATGTTAGCTGAAGATTTTTCATGAATGTCATTTAACTATTTTAAGAAATTTCTTTCTAGTACTAGTTTTCCTAATTTTTTAATTCCTTGTTTTTTGTTTGACTTTTAGGAGAGATCTTGCATTTTGTTAAGTACACTGTGGCTTCTATTGAAGATTATCACCAGCCTTTTTTTTCTTACTTTGTTCAAATGGTGAATTGCCATAATTGAATTTTAAATCTTAAATCAACCTTGTATTTTCAAAAGAAAAGAAATCCTACTTCTCATAATGCATTAGTATTTCTATATGTTGAATTGTATTGAAGTAGTTTTTCTTATAATTTTTGCATTTATGCTTATGAGAGGGATTGGTTTGTAGTTGTCTGTTCTTACAATGTTTTTAGTCAGGCTTTGGAATCATGGTAATACTAGTTTCCTCAATTGTCTGGGCAAGTTTGTTTATAATTAATATTATTTATTTCTTAAGTGTCTACTGGAATTGACCAAGGGAACTATCTCAATCTGGAGTTTTCATTGTGGAAAGAATTTAAACTACAATTTTAATTTCTTTAATACATGCAGGACTTTTCAGGCTATTTCTTCTTGAAAGCACTCTGATAGTTTGTTTCTTGCAGGAATTTATCGATTTCACTTAAATTTGTTGAACATTATTGACATAAAGCTATTCATGATATTCCTTTATATCCTTTTATTTATTTATTTTTCAGTCCTCACCTGAGGGTATATTTATTGATAAGAGAAAGAGAGGCAGAGAGAGAGAGAGAAAGAGAGAGAGAGAGAGGAGAGAGAAATATCAATTGATTGTCTTCCAGAAATGCCCCAATCATGGATCGAACCCAAAACCTAGGTAAGTGCTCTGACCAGGAATTGAACCCGTGACCTTTTGGTGTGACAATCAACGGAGCCATCTGGCCAGTGTCTAACATTCCTTTATGTATTTTAACACTTTTAATAATATCACTTTCTCTTTTTGATATCAATAACATACCTTTTCTCCTTTTTCCTCATTTGTAAGGCCAGTTTATCAATTTTATAGATCTTCTAACAGAAACAGCTTTTGTTTTTCTTGATTTTCTCTTTTGTTTTTCTGTTTTATTGATTTCTACTTTGATCTTTAAATTGTCTTATTTCTTCTACTTATTTTGAGTTTCATTTGATTTTTCTTTCCTGGTTTCTGGAGGAGGAAACTGAGGTCATTGATTTAGACTTTTCTTTCCCAGTATGGGTGTTTTCATCTTCATTCAGTTCAAACTACTTAGCAATTTGTTGGCTGACAGAGATTTTGTTTGGTTTAGGGGTTTTTTGAGGGGAGAATAGTTATATTATTTTTTTTTTCTAATTATCTTAAGATTTTCCAAAGATCTTTCATCTTCTGCTATAAATATTCTAATTTAATTCCATTATAGTCAGAGAACATACTTTCTTTGATTCTAATTTTTTTTAACCCAGAATATGACTTATCTTGGTAGATGTTGTGAGTTTGTTGGTTAAAGTGTTCTATAAATATAATTTAAGTCAACGTGGTTGATTGTGGTTTTCAAGTAGTCTATGTACTCTCCGTGTGAATTTTTGAGAGGGAGAGATTGACATCTCTGACTTTTACTATTGATTTATCTCTTTTTTCTTGCAGTTCTATCAGTTTTGTTTCATGTCTTTGGGCATTGTGTTATGTACAATGGGCATTGTGTTATGTACATTGTGTTATGTACAAAACCTAAGTACACAAATGTGTAGGATCATTATGTCCTCCTGATGAATTGAGCCCTTTATTTTTATAAAACACACTTCTTTAGCTCTGATTGTATTCTTTCCTCTAAAATTCTCTTTGTCTTATAATATATAATTACAACAATTTTGTCTTGATTTGTACAGATGTAATGTTTTAGTTTCCTAGGTATTCTGTAACAAATTACCACAAACTGGATGGCCTAAAACAATTCAAATTGACTCTTTAAGAGTTCTAGAAGTCAGAAGTCTAAAATCCAGGTATTAGCAAGATGTTTTTCTCTAGTCTCTGAGGAAGAATTCATCCATGCCTCTCTCCTAGCTAATAGTGGCTGCTGACAATTCATAGTATTCCTTGGCTTATGGACACAACTCCAGTCTCTACCTCCATCTTCATGTGGCCCTTCCCTTGGTGTCTGTTTCAGTTTCTCCTCTTATAAGGACTTGTCATTGGATTTAGGATTTATTCCAATCCAGGATGATCTCGTCTCAATATTTTTAATTACATCTGCAAAGAGCCTTATTCCAAATAAGGTAACATTCTGAAATAATGAATGGACATATCTTTTTGGATGCTGCAATTCAACCTACTGTATTTGATATATCTTTTTCCATATTTTTACTTGTGACCTATTTGTGTCTTTGTAGTAGATCCCTTGTAAACATGAGATTGAGCCTTTAAAAAATATTAGTTAGACAATATCTGCATTTTATTTGGTGTTTTAGATCATTTATATATTATGTGATTATAGATTTTGTTTGGTTTAGCTGTATCTTCTTGATATTTGTTTTCTATTTTCTCATCTGTTTTTTCTTCCTTTTTCTCTCATCTTCTTCCTTCTTTTGGATTAGTTATAAACTATTATATTTATGTTTTCTTGGTCTGTATTGCAATTTAATTCTTGCTTTTTTCTGTAAAGATTCTAAAATTAATTGATCGTATGTTTTTGACTTTTATATTAAAAAAAAAACAAATAACACACCAGAGTGGATTTTCTCAAAGTGTAATAACAATATACTGACATTCGTATAGCATCTACTATGAGCAAAACACTGTTTTTAGGTATTTTACTCTTATCAACTTGTTTAATTCCCACAGCAACTCTATCGGGTATATGTTATTTTATGTCTATTTTACAGGTAAGAAAACTCTGATACGCGGAGCTTAACTTCTTTTCTTATGGTTACATGTAAATAGCATACCTGGGATGCAAAATTAAATATTCTGTACCAAGAAAATGTTCTTAACCAGAACTTTAGCAAAGCTTCCCAATTGTTGACTTTGTTGGTCATTCTTATTAATTTTCTTTGTGGGCATTGAGTGAAAGACTTTAGGGTTTGTTTGGGTTGTTGTTTTTTTTTTTTTTTTGGTATTTTCTTTCCATTTCTTTTTTACCCCCTTCTTTCTTTTTATCATTTCCTTCCATATCTGTTTCCTTGAAGTTTTTCTTCACCTAAACACCTAATTAAAAATCAAGTATTACATTAGTGTTTGGGGACTAATTAGTGTTCTTCAAGAGGATCACAAATCTAACTTCTTATCCAGCAGCAGTTTGATGCAATTCCAGGCTGAACAGCTTTCTGCTCTGTTCTTGTAACTCAGACAGAAACTGGATAGGATAGAGGCCACAGCTCCAGGAAAAAATTTAAGCCCTAAAACTTGGGGCAGAAGTCATGCTTCTGTGAGCCTGGCATTGTTATGCTACCTATAGGTCTCTTTGGATCCTTGGTTCCCTGCAGGAACTGAACTCTTGGCAGCCTCTGCTGGATTCAAGTTCAGAAGACATGCATATATTCTATTTCTGCACATTTTTACCACTCCTTCCCTTCTGAGCAGTTATTATTATATCCATTTTGGAAAATGCATGCAGTGTATCTCAAAATAGCTAAGCCACTTCCCCAAGGTCATCTACCTAGTGATAGTCAGAGGTAGGTATTAAATCCATAGAAGAACAATTCAAGAGTATATATTCATTTGGAATACAGTATTTATATAATAGAGTGGAATAGTGTGTGTGTGTGTGTGTACACATTATTCCACTCCACTATATATCATTTCAAGACTTAGATATTGAGCATTTATCCTTGAGACCAGACCTCTGGAATGCCATGAGTTAATCCAACTCTTCAAATACAGACACAGGTACTGCTTGTGGAAAGACTTCCCTTCTCCTTGCTCTTCTCCGCTTCACTGCCCACAAGAAGGGCAGTGGAATCTTTTTTTAATGAGAAAGATAGTAACGTGACGAGATTGAAATTAGGGTCAAAAACTGAGCAGTGTTATATGTACATACATTTCATGAAGGCAATGTAAATTTATTAAGCATCTGCCTCTAGAATTGTTTGGAAAGATTCATTATATTAGTGGGATGATCTTAGCAATGATATGTGAAAATACTACCCAATACAGTTCATCTCCTCACCAACCTAGAAGGGACATGCTAGAAGGAGAAAGGAGCATAGTTGTTAGCATTGAGAAAACTTAGGTTCATAGAAATTAAGTAATTTGTCCACTATTACACAGTAAATAAGTAGATAACCAGGTTTCTCTCAGTCGCTAGCAGAGGCTTTCTCTTTTTCACTAGCTAGGTTGCCTTTCTCTATTGAAAGACATATATTTTATGAGAAATTATTTTTAGCCTTATGAGTGCTTACTTTGTCTTTAAAAGAGGGCTACATTCTCTATTCATATTGGTACATGTATTGGTCTTAGTTTCTGGATTAGACACAAATAGAAATTGCTCTGTAACTGATTGGCTCCTCTCAGTGACCTTTGCTGAGTTACCACCTGTGGCAACAGGCCCTGAAATTATCACTGAAGTGGAACATGACCTAAGCAGGACCAATTTTAAGACTCATCTACCCAGATACAATACAGTGAGTGGTTCAAGGGGTAGGTGGATACATGACCCACAATGGGCAAATTTGAGTTCCTCTCTAGATATATATACTTTAGAGAGAAGACCTTTATCTCCTGGGATCGGAGCAACTTAAGGTCATTTCATCAAGTGATGGAGAAAGTACTCTTAGAGTGGAAGATAACTTATGCTGAAAAAAGCATAAGTGTATGAAGGACAGATGCCTAGTCTCTGGATCCAAAAATCTTCAAGAACAAACCTCCTCCGTTCTGTTCATGGTTGGGTATTACTGGGCTACTCAAGACAATAAAGTTTGCTAAAGCTATTTTGAGTTGTATTTGTGTTTTTTGCAAGCAAAAATACCTTGCCTGATACAGCTTATTTCTGAAGAAAACAACAAACTTCAAATGAGAAATCATGGATCCTTGGCCCATCGAGTATTTTGATTTTCTCACTCTTCCTAACCTCCCAAAGAATAGCCATGATAGAAGACATTTAAAATGAAAGTACTGTTACTGTTACAAATGCTATATACCTTTTACAGATTTTACGAGAAGATGTAAACTCCGCACACCCAACTCAACCCCTCCCCTCAAATTATACAAATAAGTGCTTTGGAGTATGTGAGCATTTTCTATGACATTGCAAGAACTGGGAAAAAATGAAAAGGAAGAATGGATTTTTCCATAATTAGTACAGTGGCCACAGCAATGTTTCTGGCTCAGGGAATTGGCCATGGTGGGCAGGAGCAAGACCTACAGCAGACCATTAAGCAAGTCCATTCATTAAGCTATGAGAAGCTGTCGACTATGTTCTTTCTTCTGTGTTTGAAGGAAAAATGCCTTTGATTTTCTCTGTCAAAAACCATTAGGGACAATCTTGTCCTATGCAGCTTCAGAAAACACTAGGTGCCTCAGTGAGGAAAAATGCCAGTGGTGAATCTGATGATGGGACAGTATCTCTGCAGTCACCCGGAGTCTACATTAAAGTGAGTAGAGGGGAAAATTCTGAAAACAAAAAACCTGAAAGTGGAGTCCAAGTCTATGAGGTTGCCTCATGTCTGAAAGAGCTGTGGAATATTTTTTATGGTGGCTGTTTCTCTCTTGAAACAAAGCTGCCTCCAATCTCATTTCTTTAAATCTTCTCTGTGAGAGAAAAATGTTTTTCTTTTTGTCACTCATTCTGTCCTGAAATAATTTCTACAGTTATTTTCAACTTCCTCCCTGCTCATACCAGTTATGCTAGTGAATTGTTCAGTCTTCCCTGGATTGGTGCTCTGGGAAGCTCACTCCTCAGCTCACTGTTCTCTGACCTCTTTTCCTCATGGCACTATTGTAAACTGCTCTTGTCGTGGTGGCCAAAAGCCAGTTAATCGTCAAATGCAATGGACACTGCTTTCCATATATTACTTGACAGCTGAGAGGAGACCTCTCCCTCCTGGCAACTCTCTTTGGCATTTGTGACTTCCTTGGTATCCTATATCTATAGTTACTCCTCAGATTAATTTCCTGAACTCTTTGTTTTCTGCTAAACATTAGCATTTTTCTAAAATTATTTTAGGTCTTTTTACACACTACTCTCTTCCCCAGCTAGCCTATGAAACATACCTCTAGGCTGATGACTTTAAATTCCTCATTTGAACATCAGATCCATGTGTCCAGGTGCCTGTTGAGGATACTCTTCATTTAGGGTTTTCAGTAGAATATCAAACTCAACTTGCTCAAGCCCAAGCTCATCATTTCTTACACTATTTCAAAGTTTCTTGTCCTATATTTTCTATTTAAATGAGTTATAGTACACAGTAACCAAAAGTTTTTCATTCTCCATCACTTTCAATCTGCTAAGACCTTTCAGGTTCCTGTCTAAATAATCCTTGAATTGGTTCCCTCCTTTAAATTCCCTCTGTTACTATCTTAGAACACATCCTGGATCTGGAGAGCATCATGCTAAGTGAAATAAGTCAGGCAGTGAAAGACAAATACCATATGATCTCACCTATAAGAGGAACCTAATGAACAAACAAACAAGCAAAATAGAACTAGAGATGTGGAAATAAAGAACAAACTGACAGTGTCCAGAGGGGAGGGAAGTGGTGGGTACTGGGGGAGAGAAGGGGAAGGGTCAAGTCAAGGAACATGTATAAAAAACCCATGGACAAAGACAACAGGGGGAAGATTGAAAGTGGAAGTTGTGTGGTGGGTAGGGCAAGAAAGAGTAATGGGAGAAAAATGGGGACAACTGTAATTGAACAATTGAAAAGAAGAACACTTCCTCATCATTTCTTAATTACTGCTATGACTTTTTTGTATGACATTTTATTTTTATTTATTTTTAATATATTTTTAAATTAGAGTTAACATTCAATATTAGTTTCAGTTTTACAGCATAGTAGTTATTTTTATATCTTATGAAGTGATCATCCAATAAGTCTAGTTCCCATCTGACACCATACATGGTTATTTCAATATTATTGACTATACTTTCTGTGAAACATTTTATGTCCCTGTGACTATTGTGTAACTACCAATTTGTACTTCTTAATCCCTTCACCTTTACACCTATCCTCCAACCCCCTCCCATGTGGCAATCATCAAAATGTTTCTTGTATCTATGAGTTAGATAATTTTTTTGTTCATTTTCTTTTATAGATTTCACATATAAGTGAAATCATATATTTGTCTCTCTCTTCTGACCTATTTCACTTAGTGTAATACCCTCTTGATCCATCCATGTTGTTGCAGATGACAAGATTTCATTCATTTTTTATGGCTGAGTAATAGTCCATTGTATGTATACTCCACTTCTTTATATATTCATCTATTGATGGACACTTAGGCTGCTGCCATATCTTAGCTATTTTAAATAATATTGCAGTGAACAGAGGAGTACATGTGTCTTTTTGATTTAGTCAGTGTTTTGGATTTCTTCATATAAATATCCCAAAGTAGAATTGCTAGGTCTTTCTTTGTCTCTTATTATATAGCCTTTGTATTAAAATCTATTTCAGCTGATATAAGTAGTGCCACCATAGCTTTTTTTGTTGTTTATTTGTTACCATTTGTATGAAATATCTTTTTCCATCTCATTACTTTCAGTCTGTGTGTGTCTTTCAATCTGAACTGAGACTCTCATAGAAAGCTTATGTGAGTCTTCTTTCTTATCAGTTAAGCTACTCTATCTATGTCTTTTGATTTGCAGTATTCAATCCATTTATATTTAAAATAATTGTTGATAGTTATATATTTATTGCCATATTATTATTCATATGCTTGATTTTTTCCTTCTCCTTAAAGAAGACCTTTTAACATTTCTTAGAATACTGGAGTGGTGGTGAAGAACTCCTTTACCTTTTTCTTGTCTGGGAAACTCTTCATCTGTTCTTCGATTCTAAATGATAGTTTTGCTGGGTAGTATACTCTTGGCTGTAGATCCTTTCTTTTCATCACTGAATATTGTGTGCCAATTCCTTTTATCTTGTAAAGTTTCTATTGAGAACTCAGCTGACAGTCTCATGGGATTTTCCTTGTAGATCCCACACCTTTCTCTTGCTACTTTAAGATTCTTTGTCTTTAACATTTGGCATTTTTTTAAATCCCTTATGTTTATTATTTTTCTAAATCTTTTTTTATTGTTGTTCAAGCACAGTTGTTTCAATTTCTGCCCACCGCCAACATTTGGCATTTTAATTACAATGTGTCTTGGTGTGGGTCTCCTTGGGTTCATCTTGTTTGGGCTTCTCTGTGCTTTCTGGACTTGTATGTCCATTTCCTTCACCAGGTTAGGGAAGTTTCCGTCACTACTTTTTTTGAGATTTTATTTACTTATTTTTAGAGAGAGGGAAGGAAAGGTGAAAGAGAAGAAAAGAAACATTGATGTGAAAGAGGAGTGTCAATCAGTTGCCTCTTGTATGCATCCCTACCAGAGACTGAACCTGCAGTTCAGTCATGGGCCTTGACTGAGAATAGAAGTATTGAGCTTTCTCTTCACAGGACAATGGCCAGTCAACTAAGCCACACTAGCCAGGGCTGTCACTCTTTCTTTAAATAGATTTTCAATTCCTTACTCTCTTTTTTCTCCTTCTGATGCCTTTATCATACATGTGTTTGTATGCTTGATATTGTCCCAGAGGCTCATTAAACTGTCATTTTTTTGGAATCTTTTCTCTTTTTGCTCTCCTGATTCTTTCCTCCTATCTTGTGTTTCAAATTCCCGATTTGATCTTCTGCTTTACTTATTATGCTGTTGATTCCCTCTAATGTATTCTTCAGTTATTGTATCATTATTTCTGACTGGTTCTTTATGTTTTCTACTTCCATTTTTATGTTTTCTCTTTGTTGAATTTTTCACTGCTATCATTGAACATCCCTATAACCAATTCTTGGAACTGTGTATCTGGTACATTACTTGTTTCTATTTTATTTAGGGGTTTTTTTCTGTATTTTTTTCTGTTTTTTCATTTGGGATATGATTCTTTGTCTCCTCATTGTGGCTACGTCCCTGTATTTGTTTCAATGTGTTAGGTAGAACTGCTACATTTTCCAGTCTTGGTAGAGTGATCTTATATAGTAGGTGTCCTGTGGGTCCTAATGGTACAGTCTCACTGGTTACCTGAGTCAGGTGCTCCAGATGTGTTCCTTGTGGTGCTCCTGTTGTAGCTCAGCTTTAATTGCTATTAGCATGTCAATGAGACGTACTGACCCTCAAGTTGATTGGCTGTGGCCATGACTACAATGGAGGAGCTGTTGTGGAGGAGCAGATCTTACAGAGCTGATTTGTTTTAGCAGGGCTTGGGTGCCTGCCATATGTGCCCTTTGGGTGTGTCATTTTTGGAGGTGGTTAGGTGGTATTCTGATTTGGTCTGAAGCTGCCCATTGTGTATGATGATTATGGAGCCTCTTGGGAGGTTCTCTACTGCAAACCATGGTCAGCTGCCACATGTGCCCTGCCTGGGGCTGCTTGGTATGAACTGCAAAGTGATCTGCAGATGGCTGTTTCTTGTACTGGGCTTGAAGGTTCAGGGGAAAAGATAAGCTGCAACTGAGGCTGGCCACCACTAGTGACAAGTTTGGGGCTGCATCACAAGAGGTATGGAGCATGCCAAGTTCAGATGCTGCTTGTTTGGGGTTTGTAAAGTTTTGAGAGATTTTAGGAAACTCTGCAGCATAAGCCAAGACTGGCCATTTGTGTTGAAAAGCCACTAGTTGAGGTTTGGGTGGGCCTAAAGTTGGATGAGGTGCAGTCTTGGGAAATCACCAGGGAAGGGCAAACAATGTCATCTAGGTTGATGAAGACTCAGAGATGGCATCTGCCTATGCCTGCAGGCTGAGTGGTGGGAGGGCTCAGGAAAGGAATAATGGCTTCTGCTGGCACTTCTGTTTGAGAGAAAGCTCTCCCTCCAGCCTTTGCCCTAAGGCCAGACAATTCAGTTTTTTCCTTGTTTGTCCTTAGTGCTTTCAGAGCTGATGCCCCAGGGCTGGAGTTCAGAGGGAGTGAGTCCATCAGTGAGTAAATTAGTTTGTGGGTCCTTTATGAGGAACACTTGAGACTCCAGAAGCCCTCCATCTCAGCTACAATCCCCACGGGTTTTACAGCCAGGGGGCTTTTCTTCCCTGCTGCTGGAACCTTGGGCCCGGCAGCCTGTTGTGGTTCTAGAAACCCTTTGCCCCTCAGTGGGGAATGCCTCAGCCACGATGTCCCTCCTGACTTTTAGCTACATGTAGGTGTGGGACCAGCCTGTTCCTCCTACCAGTTTCCACATGGCTTCTTCTGTATGTTCCTTAATTATAGGATTTCTATTTAGCTAGACTTCAGGTGGTTCTCAATCATGGTTGTTCTGTAGATTAGGAAATTTTGATGTGATTTTGGGGCAAGGTGAGCACAATGTTCACATACTCTACCATTGTATTACTACTATTCCTTAACTATTGTCTTGGCTTAACTGTTTTCCTGCCTCTAGTTTGTTTTCTATTGTACTGCCAAGGAAAAATTAAAAAATGAAAATCTGATCAGATTCCAGTCCTTCTGAAAATTCTTTAATGGTTCTCATTTTCTTTGGTATACAATTTAAACCCTGTAATGTACTGTTCAAGGCACTTCATTGATTGGTCCCTGACAAACTCCAATGTCATGTCCTGCCTCTGTCACTGAACTTGCCTCTTTGACAGTTGAAGTTCTTAGACTTTTTCCACATCCTTGAAGAAGGTGCAGAGCACACCTTTTGCTTTTCATTATGTACATTTTTATTTTTAAGTGAAGAGCCTTGTTTACTTTTATGTGTATGTTTTTCTGTAATTCAAAGTTTGGAAGAGTAATATCTTCCAAAGTGTGATTTATATCAATTTTCAGAAATTCTCTGTATCTCAACACTTTGGAGAGATGATATTATAAACCAAAGCTACATTATTCTAATTCAATGAAAATATTTCAACAGTCATATATGTAACAGCAACACCCTTTTTAAACTTAAGTTGTAAAAATTGCAAAATGTATTCTTCATCATCAGCAGGTCATCCAGTTTAAAAAAAAAGAGAAAGATGAAATGAAATAGTTGGAGAAACAAGTATGTCAATCGACAAGCCTTGGTTGAATGTGTTTTGAGATCATGGAGAGACTTCCCGAAGTGGAGAAGGGAACCATAATAATATGAGGTAGAGGTACACAGTTTAGTTATAGTTTAGTAATTTTGAACTTAATATTATAATGTTTATGTTTGAAGGTACCATAAGTTGGTTATTCACAACCAAAAATAAACACAAAGTACATTCATTATGTCTAAGAAGCAAGTATAGTCCACAAAGATTATATTTTAAAAAATGATTTCTTGAACTTTAGACAAATGAGAGTAATAGAATAAACAATTACAATTTATTAGTAATAATAACAATAATGGAAATTATGGAGCATTTATAGCATAAGTATTTATATCCACTTCAATCTGAAAACTTTTATAGACTAGGAAACTGACCTTTAGATGAATAAAACTATATTCCAAAAGCCCAAATAGCTAAAAGTGGCAAATCTGGGATTTTCCTGACTACTCAAAGCAATAATTATGAGATAACTGAATTATCATTAATCTTTTGATGAATGTTAGAGAACTTCTATAGAAAAAAACAGATTACATAACAGTAAGAATCAGAAGCCAAGAATAAAGTTGTGAGTGGCGAGTTTTGAGTTCCATGTGCAGAATCAGTATGTGGCCATTTCTCATGCAGTCACATTGGGACAAAGACTATGTCACACACAAGTTGAAACTTATGTTCTTTTACTGTATTTTTTCCTCTGTAGTTTCTAAGAAGTTTGAGCATAATGAAAATTATGTATTAGAAAGAAATAATACCTCACTAACTCAATAAAACCTTTTGTGTTAATAATACCTTTTCCTCATAGCACAAATAACTTTGAGAAAAGCAAAATGTTTGATGACAAATGGATCTTTGTTTACTATGTCATTAGGAAGAGAACATTGGTTTTCAACTTCACAGCAGTGGATAAAATACTGCCTTTCAGTTCTTCCCTATATATGTTCTGAGTTCACCTGAATAATTCTATTTCTTTATATCATAGACATCATTTTTTTGTTGCTTTAAAAACAGATGTTGTAATGGAGGTGAAATGGAAAAAGTATCCTTCACTGCCTAGCCTGAACTGAGGACAAAGAATTATTCTTGGAAATGCCAACATGGAATTGAATTCATTGTACTGAATCAATTGCAGCTTTTAAGATTTTAAATGATGTGACATTTTTATTTCAACCACAAAATAAATGAGCTTCCTGATTTTGCAGCATTTTATCATTCCATCATTAATTTTCAAAATTATTTCTAATTGAAGAATCTGAAAGTAAATGCATAGAATACACTTCTGGGTTTTTTATCCACACAACTCTTTCTTCAAATGCTTTCTTCAATTCATGAGAAAGTCAACACGTAAAGGCATTAAAACCTGTGCTCCCCTGAGTGAAGGGGAAGTGGGAGATAAAGGTTGAAGAATTCTCTGTACGGTCCTTTAGCCTGTGTAGTGGTCTCTGAAAGAACTCAGCAGAACTCCTAGCTGTCAAGGAGCACAAATCTAAAAACACTTGATCTCAGAAACTAAGACAGAAGGAAATCCACAGGGCATTCCAGTTTGCATCTTGACAGATTTACAGTACTCTACAGCTTCCTTAACGTATGGTCAACCAAATGTCTGTTCAAATATTTCCATAGTGTTTTCACCTAATTCTTTATGTCTATGTCCAAATCTACTGGTGTATTTTTGCATATAGTGAACAGAAGCTGCTAGATCTACCTTATGGCACACTCTACGTTTATTTCTTTTTCCACAGCCCTTTCTGATATTACAATTTCCTTAAGTAATCCCTTATGAAAAGCAAATGTCACTAATTGTTTCAGTCATTACAAAACATATTTAGTTTTGTAAACAACTCTCCATTTTAACAATTCTTCCCGAGAATTGTTTGTTGTCCATGCTATTTTTGGAACTAGACTTCCTAGAATGGAGCATAGAGCTCCAAACATGATCAGACTAGGGTAAATACAGTAGGACATTAGGACGTTACTTTCCTTGTGAGTGCTATTTCTCTATAAGTTATGTCCAAGGTTGGATTACTCCTTTAGGAATATACATAAAATGTTATTTGAACAAGACATATTGGAGGAATTATTCAAAATTACTGTTAAAAATTATATTCCTAGCTTACAGTTACTTTTTGATAATTTCAAGCTTTAAATTTTTATCATAATGTGTTTACTCTTTTTGGTTCATTTGGATGTTTTATACCAATTGCTCCATTGGTTATCTTTTATAATTTTCCATCTAGACAGGCAATAAATATACTTTCTATGTCAGCACAGAACTTATTTAATTAAAATAACGGGGGGTTCTGGTTCTCATCAAGATGGAGTAAAAATAAATAAATTTACCTTTCAGTATAAAACTACTTAAAAACTGGATGAAATATATAAAACAATGGCACTTAAGACATTGGACACCAGGCAACAGAAGATAAGAAAGCCTGTGACATGAAAACAAAGAAGGGGTGCCCCACCATTAGCTAAGCTTACTTCCTGGTGAAAGTTTCCAGGCCACAGAGCAGAGAGGGAAGGAGTGGCAGAAGGCAATTTCCATGAATTGAAGACCTGGTTGTCCAGTAAAGCTAAAACAGCTAGAATCTAAATGCAATGCCCCAAAGAGGAGAGAGCTGCAGAGAAAAAGGATTCTGGAAATCTACAGATCGTCCCCCTAATGTATTTAGTTGAGTACTATTCAGTGCATACATATGAGAAAATTACTGTAAACCAGGAAGAACCATGGGAAAGAATAATAAGGAATAGTACACAATGCCCACACAGGGCTAGAAATAGTGCATGTTTGAAAATCCAGAGTAGGCTACTTCATAATTCACAGTACAATTAAAATACAAAGAAGAATCCTTTATCCTCAATTATTAAGATATTGAGGAAAAATTAACCTTGTGTAAACACAGGCCTGGTTCCTTCTAATAAAGTTGAAAAGCAAGACCTAAAAGGATCAAACAATTTCCAACCATGGTTTCTTTAACCACATCATCATATTAAAGCTCAAGAATATTTATCAAAATGAAAAACATATTTAGCACCAAAAAAAGCTTAAATTCACAATGCTTGACAGATCAAAAATAACAGGATGGCAAAGAAGCAAGAAAATGCAATATGTATGAGAAAAAATTAACCATTAAAACCTACTCAGAAATGACTGAGTTGATAGAGTTAGTATACGAGAGCTTCAAAAGTTTTTATGACTATATTTCTCATGTTCAAGAAGCTAGAGGAATGACTTAACATGATAATATAAGCATGGAAGGTGTAAGTGTGACCCAACTCAACTCCCTAGAAATGAAAATTAAAATCAGGTGAAAAATACATTGCATAATGTTAATATCAGACTAGACATTGCAGAAGAATATGTAACAATAGTAGTTATTCAAATGGAAACATAAAAATATTTAAAGAGGGAGTGTCAAAAAATAACTTGAAAGAATAATGCCTGAAAACATTCTAAATGTATTTTTTTTAAATAAATCTGCAGATCCAAGAAACTCAATAAAACCTAAGGACAAGAAAAATGAAGAAAAATATACAGACATAATCAAAACTAAAATTAGTGAAAAAGAATCTCTAAAGCAGTCAGGATAAAAGGAACATGTTATGCATAGAGGAAACAAGATAAGAATGATAGATCTTTTGTGAGAAATAATGTACCATAAAAGAAAGTGGGGCAATATCTTAAAATACGTATATAAAAAGCTATCAACTTCGAATTATTTAAACAAAAAATCTTTTAAATATTAAGGTGAAATAAAGACTTTTTCAAATTTCCAGTAGTTAAAAGAAGTCATCACCAGCAGATGTGAATTTCAAGGAATGTTAAAGGAAGTCTTTTAGAAAAAATGATACCAGATGGAAATCAGTTTTATAGATAGAAACAGATCACTAGGATTGAAAGTTACTTGGGTAAATACATAGACTATTTTTTATTATTTAAGTTGTTTTATTGTTTTAAAGATTTTATTATTTATTTTAGACAGAGGGAAGGGAGAGAGAAAGACAGGGAAAGAAACATCAATGTGTGGTTGCCTCTCATGCACCCCCTACTGGGGACCTGGCTCAAAACTCAGGCATGTGCCTTGACTAGGAATCGAACCAGCAACTCTTTGGTTCACAGGCCTGCTCTCAGTCCACTTAGTCCACACCAACCAGGCTAATTATTTAAAAATTTTAAAGAAAATCAAAACTGTTTTTATCCTCACCTGAGAACATTTTGTTTTCATTGTTTTTAGAGAAAGAGGAAGGGAAAAAGGAAGGCAGAGAGAGAAATATCAGTGAAATAGGGAAATATTGATTGGTTTTCTACTGTATGCACCTGGACCAGGGATCAAATCGGTAACCTAGGTATGTGCCATGACCAGGAATCAAACTCACAACCCTGCAATTACAGGACAACACTCTAACCAACTGAACCACATAGGCCAAGGCAAGAAAACAACAGCAATAGAATATTTGCAGATTTATAATTATGTAGAAGATTAATTATGCAGAAGTATGACAATATAAAATATAAAAGAGAATATTTAAAAAACTGCTGTTTTAATCATCTGAACTATGTGTGAAGCAGAATATTATTATTTAAATTAAACTAAAGATGTGTAATTTAATCTTAAAACAACCACTAAAATAACATAACTAATAGTGATAACAAATATACCTACAAAGGACATAAAATAAAAGTATAACAATTAGTCAATCAAAAAGAATGTAGAAAAAAGAAAGAAGAAATAAATGACAAATAGGGAACATATAATAGTGTGTCAGTTAGGATATGTGATGTGTGTATAATTAGTTTGTGCAGTTATGGAAGCTGGGAAATCGAGATGAGGAAACTGATGGTACAGTCCAGTCTGAGCTCAGAGGTCTGAGATCCAGCAGAGCCAATGGTGTCAGTTCCAGTCCAAGTTGTATCCCGAAAATTCAAGTTTGGTTTAACATTTGAAAATCAATTCAATTTTAAAAAGAAAAACTCTGTAGTCATCACAATAAATTCAAGGAACATATTTGACAATATTTGACATTTGCCATCTGTTTTTGAAGACAAAATATTTATGATAAAATGCATTCATGTGTAAGAAATAGAAGGGGGTTTTCATGACAAACCTACATTAACATCATATTTAGTGGCGTAGGGCTTACTGCTTTCCTCCTACCTAAAATCAGGAATGAATATCCATTCTCACAAATGCTTTTCACATTGTATTAGAAGCTCTAACAAGGGCAATAAGGTAAGAAAAAATAATAGAATACATCCAGATTTAAAAAGAAGACATAGAATGGTGTTTATTCATAAATTGCTTGATTATTTACATAGAAAACTCTATGGAATCTACAGAAAAGGTATTGCTGATAGAAATTAAAGACTGTACTTATGAATTTAAAAACTTAATATCACTAAATGTCATTTCTACCAAATTTCTATATAGATCCAGATCAATTCTAACAAAAATTCCTGCAAATTTTTTGTAGAAATTTAAACGTTGATTCATAAGGAAATGCAAGCAACTTTGAAAAAGAACAGAGCTGGAGGACTTACACCAACCAGATTGAAAACTTAGTATAAAGCGACTATAATCAAGACTGTTGGCCCTGACATCAAGTTAAATGACAGATCAGTGAGAAAGAATACAAAGGCAGGAAATATGTCGGCACACATGTTACGGACTGATTGTTTCCCCCTAACTTTGCACGTTGAAACCTTAACCCCCAATGTGGCTGAATATTGAGACAGGACTTTAAATAGAGGTAACGGAGGTTAAATGAGGTCATAAGGAGGAAAAAGACGTCAGAGAGTTCAAAGACAACTGCTCTACAAGTCAGGAGGAGAGCTCTCACCAGGAATAAAGCAGCTGCAACATTGATCTTGGAGTTTTAGCATGCAGAACTGCAAGAAAATAAGTTTCTGTTGTTCAAGCCACCAGTCAAAGGTATTTTGTGTGGTAGACTAACACAACATATATAGTCACCTAATTAATATCAATCTATAAATTATATCTAAAAATTAATTCAGTGGATTACAGACATTTTTTTAATGATTGTTCAAGTACAGTTTTCTCCCCTTTACTCCCAATCAAGCCCACCCACCC
>PVIA01014256.1:0-27966 GCA_004024845.1 Tonatia bakeri
CGTGTCTGTCAGCGTACTCACATCACCTTCTGTGTCCTTTCTCAGAGTTTTAAAATGTTCTCCTTGGTAGTTTTCTTGTGTATTCTTGGTTGTTAACAAGTTTGTTTGTTTCACAGTGTAGAATATTTAAGTTTAGAATTAGCCAGCTGGACTCAGTTCAGAGGACCCCAATTTTGTTGGCAACTTCCAGATGATCATATGGGGAAGGCAGGTGAGCATATGCCTTCTTCTCTCCTTCAGGCCTGAGCAGGGGTTGGCCTTGGCCAGGTCAATGTCATAGAGCTTCCTCACAGCCTGTTTGGCCTGGTGCTTGTTGGCCTTGACACGCACAGTGAACACAAGTGTGCCGTTGTCTTCCGTCTTCTTCCTGGCTCCCTCGGTGGACAGGGGGACAGGATGACGGCAGAGTGGTCAAGCCTGTGTGTGAAGGGGGTGGATACTGGGTCCGCCTCTGGAGCCACAGTGTCTTTGGCCATCAGAAGGTGGTTAACACGCAGGCCTGTTTTTTTTCATGTGTCATGGACCTCTTTCAGCACTGCTTTCTTTGCCTTTACAGCCTTCGCTTTTGATTCGGGAGTGTCAGGGCCTTCTTTCCTTGCTTTGGGCACCATCCTCATGAAAAGGCCATTTGTTTTTTTAACCAGGAACTGTTATCATTATTTTTTTCTGGTATAGGGAAATGCTATTGATTTTTGTAAGTTGATATGTCTAGCAACCTTGATGAATTTTTGTAATTGTAATGAAATCGGTTCCAGTACTTTGTGGATTCTGTTGGTTTTATAGGTATATAGTCATATTATTGGAAACAGTGTCAAAGTATCTCTTGCAATATTTATGCTCCTCTCTCTTTTTTTTCCTCTCGCCTTGTAACTTTAGCCAGAACCTCCAAGGGTACTTAGATATTGAAACCATGATTTCTACACCAGTTGGTATAGAACTATGGACCATCGGCCAGATCTAGCTCACTGCCTGTTTTTGTATTGCCTGTAATCCAAGGAATTTGCTGTTGGTGCAATATCAGGAACACTATTTTCGTGTCCAATAAAGCACGTTTCAAAAGGAAGATACCATCCCTCTTACTAATAGATCCATATTTCCAAAATATTGTACTGAATATTCAATTTTAAGTTTCATCGAAAAATGTGGACATGTATTTTCTCTATTATTTTGTTAGTATTTATGTAATATCTTTGATTTTGCCTCTTGTCCTGGAAGACATAAAATATTTCCCAACCATCTCTTCAGAGATAGCGTTGCTGGCCCCTTCCCTGTACCGTGACCCTTGTCCTGACCGCTCTTTACTCTGGTGATTTGTGCTGCACTGTCCCCCACATACACAGGATTCTGTAACTGAGCCCCCTCAGAGCACCTTCCATAAAATGGGCATTAAATTTTCTAACTGTGGGATTAAGGAGATGTTTTTAAATTGTCTGCTTATAGCTCCCCTGGAATGACTTCAAGCTGAATGGAGGAAACATAGGCAGATGTCAAATAATCTTCCAGTGTCAATATCAAACCAGGACACCCTGAGGTTATCTGGCATTTCAAGAACAACAAGGGAGGCTCCACGTCTCCCTTCCCAGCTTCAGACACTCTGCCAGTTGAGCCTCTGGTCCCAGGACACAGTTGTGTTGAAACTGTGTGCTCCAGGAAGCAGGCCCACCCGCTTTCCTGAGCTTTCCTGAAACACTGTTCTGCTGCTCGCAAACTCTTTACGAAGGCTCTGACTGGCTCCTAGAAGAATAGACGGTTGTTGGCTGACCCCTTGGTAAGGAAAGACAGAGGCCGGGTGTGCCAGCCTGCTGAGGAGAGCGCCGCCCAGGGAGAAGACCTGGTCAGCAGCACTGACAGCGACAGCCCGGCTGCCCGGCTCCCACAGCCGCCCATGGTTTCCCACAGGTCTGTTACACCTGCGTTGTTATGCACACGGTGTTCCTCCGACACCCGTGAGCACTGCTGTCTCTGGGCTCTGTGTGAAATACTCAGACCCAGGTGTCTGCATGTCCTGCACCCTCACAACATTCCGGTCCCCGTGTGTCACCTTGAAACAAGAAAAGCCAGAGTTTGTGCCGCCTTTGCTACCAGAACCAATAAGTAGAGACAAGGATTGAATCTTCATGGGCAACTTTATTCGGAGGCCGGCAACCTGAGAAGACAGCAGGTTCTGTACCCTCAAAATCTGTCTTAACATCTCATCTCAGGCCGACCTCATTATGAGGAGAAGAAAGGGCAGGTAAGGGGCTTGGAGAAAAGGTGAGTCGGGTAGGAGTTGCAGCGTGGCTGCAGTTTTCCTAGTGCTTCTTTATCTGTTGGTCAGCGACTCACATACAGCCTCCTATGCTGACAGACTCCTTGGGGCCGGGAGGTTGAATTGCTTTTGGACCTGCTGGAGTCATGTAGGCCATGCATTCCAGTTCCTGGAACAACAGCTTTCCGCCTGCATGAATCACTTCAGCCTGTCAACTAAGGCTAAAACCTTTAACTCTTGAGTTCCCCTGCCAGCCTCACACAGAGGACTCCACAGAACCCCAAGCACTAGGCAGTGATCTTTCCCCACCTTCTTTGGCCTCTCACATTTATTTGCTCACAGCCTGGACCCACTTCCCAGAAGGTAAGTGCAATGAAGCCAAGGAGTTGATTTTATTGCCTCATCAGCCAGCACCTGAAACGGTGCTTAGCCCCACTGGCACAGGCTCACCGCGGGCATTGGCTTCATGAGCGGGCTTCCCTGACCTGCACAGGAAAGCCTGGGGACTTGTTTGACCAGTGACATGGGAGGGGAAGGTGCCCAAGTCGTGGACACCAGGATTTTTTAAAGCTCTCAGGTGGTTCAAAAGTGCAGCCAAAGTTGAAACTCATCCATGTAAGGATGGAATGCGTTGGTTTCACCACTTATCTGTAATGTGGAGTTTCTAGAACTGGAGTGCAGGGAGGGGATGCCTGGAGTCGCCCCAAACAGTGCTCTGCTCTTGGGGTAGTGCGGGGAGGACTGCACACTGGCTGGGGGTTAAGAGGAGTTCCAGAGAATGGCTTAGGCTAAATGCTGGTCAAGTTTTCCTACTCTTATTTCCTAGTTCAAGCTTCAGGTAACTAAGTTCCAGGTTGTCCTCGCAATGCTTTAACAAGATCAACCTTCTTTAACTTCCTCTCGGTATGATAACATTGCCCCCTTGTTTTGTTTTTATTTCCCTTTAATCTCTTTACCTTTTATTAAGTCACGGTAAAGATGCTCAGCTGCGCTTGTTAATCTGAGCTGAGGGGACAACGGATGATTTGGACAGAGGAGGAACGAGCCAGCTCCCCTTCCACCGAGCTTTCTCTGCACCTTCGGCGGACTGATCTGACCACATTTCCCCGCTTCCTGTTAAATTAGCAGTTCAGCTGTTGTGAATCCTATTGTCATCGCCCTGTTCACAGCCAAAATCGGTTTCTCTCTTTATTGCACTTGCCTCGTATAACTTGGAGAATCTAAGATGAGATACAAGGAGCTATATTAAAAAGATACATTTCCCTTTCACACACAGATCTACATTTCAGTGAACTTCTGAAGGGTAGGAAAAATCCTCTTTGCGTGTGTGTGTGTGTGTGTGTGTGACTCCAGTGTACCACATACAGTAGGAAGTTGTATTGAACACCAGAACATAGTACGTGTTAAAATTTGTAGAATAAAGGCAAAGAGCACACACTGTTCTTGGGCAGGGCACGCACCAACAGGACAAAGCACACACTGACTGGTAGGGTTCTGTACCCAGGTAATTCTTACACATTCCCTGCATTAGAAACATTACCTCCATCTTCAAAATACTCCAACCTCCTCAGGCCACTCTCCACAGGTATGTCACATTAGTTTTAGGCTTAAGGTTCTAGCAATGTCCTCAGTTCTTGAAGGCATAGCTTATGAGTATATCTATCTTTAAGATATCTGGAGAATGTGTTAAGGAAATAGCACAATGAACTATGTGGTTTGTAAGGCTGCTTCTACTTAAGAAATCACCACTAGGCCCCCCAGTAAACATGGTGTATTAGGCATATGATTACTTGCACCCCCTCCCGAAACACCACTCAAACGAATGGAAAGGTTTAGAGGTTAAAAGAGGGGGGTGTCCACAGAATCCGTCAAACACAAAAAGAATGAAAGAGGAAGCAACAGCAGAAGAGGACGGACACACACTGGGGAGGTGGCAAGGGGCTCGGCAAGGGCTGAGTCAGCAAACCAGGGAAAGCTGGAGGTGCCGCCCCTGCAGGGGAAGGAAAGGCAAGAAGAGCTCAGATCCCCAGGGCTGCACTCAGGAGAGGTGCTGGCCCAAGAGGGAGGGAGGCAAAGGGAATCTCTGTGAGGATGGGTCAGAAAGGCACATCAGCACCCCTCTGCTGTGAGCCCACATGGTCCAGCCTGGTACTAGGGTGGGAGGGGGAGAGGCAGGGAGAAGTGGTGAGTTTCTAGACAGCCGACTTGCTTTCATGATGCATGGAGTATGTAGCATGAGAAGAGGGGAAAGAATGACATCTTGGGTTTCTGACCCAAGCAAGAGGAAAAGTGGAGTTGACATTAGTCATAAAGAACACTGTAGGAGTTACAGGCTTAGAAGGGAAGATCAGGAGCTCAGACGTAGACAGGTGCAGGCTGAAAGGCCTGTGGGATGTCGGAGTGGCAGAGCTGAGCCACCACCTCTGCCGTCCTGGTCAACAATCAGACACGCTCCCTTCTCCAGACAGGGGCATCCTCTCTGTGCTCGCAGGTTGTCTGCCAAGCAAACATCTGTGAAGACACAGTCCAGGACATAACGTGTCACAAGGAGGGCAGGAATGGTACGGAAGAGGGCTCCCCACCAGACAATGCCCACTCCATCATGTCTATTTTGTCTTGGCTTCTAGAAATCTTTCCTATGAATGTGGCCCTCAGTCAGCCACTCTGACTATCACCGCCAACAGGAGCCGAGACCAGATCTACCCAGTGTGTACTCTAAGAAGCAGAGTTGGACCAACCTGCAACATTGACTTTGGCTATGCCCCCCAGAGCTCCCGCTGAACAAACCCTACAAATCATAAGTATCTACCTTGGAGAGCCAAGAAGATTTCTCCTAAGTTTCTGTACTAACTCAAAGCTTTAATCTGGGTGGATCAGGATACAATAGCAATGGCACAGCCCTACCTTGACCCACAAGGGGGAAGTCAAGGGCGATTCTTTCATCCATAACCACCCAAGACCAAGGTGGTGTTTCCTTAAGCACTTCTAGGTCTCTTATGACTACCTTTTAAGGTGCAAGCCACTGTGTTTTAGGAGAAAGCTAAACCGTAAGCACTATAGTCCCAAAGGAGAATGTCTTTAAAAAAAATTCTGGGGGCCCCCAAAGTGGGGTCAACATCAGTCAGAAGTCACAGGTTGCCAGTGGTTCTGACACAGCCTCCTGGCTGCTGGTGAGCCTTCAAGTGCCCAGTTCTGTGCACTTGGAGGGTCTGCCTGAGGCCAGTCAGTCCACGCAGTCCCCAGCACCAAATGGGCCACAGCCCTGTGCCTCACAGAGTGGGTCAGAGTCTTCTGGCGGAGGACAGCTGAGTTGACGGTCGGGTAAACTTTTTGCAGCAGTTTGGGAGAAATGTACTCTGGATTTTCCTTCTGTCGGAAGGCTCCAGGACCGTTCTGGAGGACAGAGAGGTAGCTAACATCCCTCTCCCCCTACGCCCAGGTGCTGCTTTGTTGCTCTTTCTTCATCTCCACAAAATCTCATGTCCCGTTTCAGGAGAACTTGACCTTGTATCCAATCATCCCGACTCACACCCAGACCTTTCATCCAGAAAGACCAGGTGAGAGACAGGGCATTTTTATGAAACTGAAGAAGTAGGTGGGAACCCCCTCTTTCAGTGTCATCAGCATATGCCAATCAGTCACCTGAAGAAGTATCAGCTGGGAGGCAGCCCTGACAGCCTCCAAGGGGGGTCCGAGAGGTGACAGGGTGGATCTGCTAGGGAGGGGGAGGGGAAGTACCCTTGTGAGGTGGCCTCCCTCACCATGGAATGAAAGGGTTGACTTTTGGCAGGAGTCACAGGTGTGGCCTGAACCTGTAGCTCTGCATCAAAAACCTTCGGCTCAGTCAGCAGCTTGATTCCGGTTGGTCTCAGAACCAGCCCGTGTGGGTGCCTTGGGCATCTAACTGAATGTCCCAGACGGTCCAATCAGCAAGCTCGGTTCATTTCAACAGCTTCAGTGCCCCCTTTGACCTGGCAGTCCACGCTTTTCCAAGTGGAAGAACAAGCAGTCAGGCCATTGGCAACAGCCCTCGAGTCTGAGCTCTGTCCACTGAGTGGGGCACTCACGTCTGCTTCCAGCAAGGCTGACTCTGAGGCTGTCACAACCACAACAATAGACACTGCCAGGCCTCTTCTTACTGAAAACCTCATCGTGCCAGGCCCAGGAAGGCCCAGTGGAGGGCACCACGGGGCCAGTGGCTTTGCTCCAGCGTGTTTGGCCGGGGGGGGGGGGGGGGGGGGGGGGGGGGGGGGGGGGGGGGGGGGGGGGGGGGAGGTAGGGATGTGGGTAGGAGGGAGAAAGTTTTCATGGAGGAATTAAAGCTACTTTTCCCACTAAAGCCGAAATGGCCCTGGGGCCAGGACAGCAGTGTTCTTGAATATATCGTGTTAGTCTTGAAGCCCAAAACAGGGATGTGGAAACAGAGTCACAGCCCTTCATGGGTCAAGTACTCCATTTCAAGAGGAGCTCAGCAAGCTAAGAGATGCTTTCCAGCAGGAGTCTGTCTGGGAATCACATGAGAGGATTGAACCACAGGTCCAAACCCTGCAGGCACCTCCAGGAAGATTGTCTCCCTTCTCCAGAAGCTCCAATTGGCAAAAATCCTCCAGAGACTTCTGTCTCCAGGGCCCAAGGTGTTGAGCCTCCTGTTGGGGGGCAGGGGTGGGGCAAAGATAGTGTTTTCCTCGACTGCCAGAGACATCGACTGTCCTCAGTCCACCCATGTAGACCTAAGAGACTCCATCTGGCATCTGGCCCCCTGTTGGGGACCACCCTGCCTGGTCTCAGGAAGCTGTGACCCCCTGTGACTTAGGCTGAGTGAGAAAACTCTGGATCAGGAGCCACTAAAGAGATAAAACTTATTCCCCTGGCATGAACGCTACCTGTTCTGTGCCTGGCCTTTAATGCTAGATCAGTTACCAATGATGGGTAAGACTCCTCAAAGAGAGGGGCAACCTAAGCCAGGTTCTGATCTCGTAAAGGCCTCTGTGGAATAAGTCTCACGAGACTGTGGAAATAAATGAAGGGGCTGTGGAAAGGAAGAGGTGATCGGCATCTACCCCTGCCCCCTCTTAGCCTGAGTCTTTGTACTCAGATGTGAGAAATCCTAGTCTCCTTGCTGCATCTGTCTCCAGCCCTTAGCAAACAGCCAAAGGAAGGGGCAGCTCAGACCGGAGATGGTGGACCCCGGGGTAATCAGGCCTGGGACAAAGAATATGCAAGATCCTTCGAGATCTGTTTGCTGGAGGATGTTTTTAACTTGGAATTTGAAGGCACACTCAGGAAACCTTTGAAACCTGTAGTCTTTTCATATGATAAAACTCCAATCTCTGCCCGGAATCACAACAGAAACTCTGTTAACATCCTTGTAAAATACGTGTTCCCTTTGATCCCTTCTGCCAAACTGTGAATCCACAAACTGTGTCTACTTTCTCAATAAAAACCCACTGGGACAAAGGACGGGGCTCTTCCCCCTAGGGGGGTTTAGCCTGGAGCAGCTCAAAGAATTGGAGAGTGAGTGCTCTGTCTTTAACTTCCATTCAGGAAAACTGTTTCTGTGCATGATTATTTCTATAGTGGGTTTTTTCATGTCCATAGCCGGCCAGGAGAGCCGTGTTCTGCACGCAACAGCAAGTATGTTTAAGCGTGTCCATAGCTGGGAGAGCCGGGTTCTGCATGCAACAGCAAGGAGGTGTTTATGTGTGTCCATAGCCGGGAAAAAACCGGGTTCTGCACACTTCAGTCAGACAGCCGGGTGTTTAAGCAAGGTTTAAAAATTGCTACAGTCAGTGAGACAGCTGGGTGTTTTAAGTGAGGTTTGAAAATCGCTACAGCCCCCCGAGTATTTTCAGGTTCATCGGCCACACCGACTGGCAGAGATGTGCAGACAACGCAGTCAGGGCAATGGAGACCAAGGCTTCAGACGTGGCCACCAACCAGACATCTATACAGTGAAAACTTTGGGCATCAGAGGGGGAGGCTGTCACGCTGACTCCTGACCCACCTAGTGGTGGCAGATGGCCATGGGGTTTGTCTCACTGACTTTTCTCTGTACACAGCTCTTCCCTGATGGGTCTAGTCCTTTCTGGGAGGGAAAAATGCAAGCACATTCCAGCTATCCTGTCAGGTGTAGATGCACCAAAAGCAGTGTATGAAGTCAGCCCAGAGGATGTCATCTATGAGATCACGTCAGTTTCTCTCTCTCACTACAACCTTGAACCCCACCCAGGCACCCTTTGCTGCACAAGACCAAGTAGGATGGTGACTTGGGTGCCTATATCCAACTGACCCCTTGTCCTGCCCCTGCCTAAGGTTCCCTAGCATACTCAGCTTTTTCCTTAAAGTGGTTGGTGTGCAGGCAGAGGGGAAGGGAGGGGCCTGGGCACCAGAAGGGGGCAAGGGGCTCTGCATCTACGCAAGGCTCACTTGTTTGGTTTCCAGCAGCCCAGCTGCCACTGCACCGCTGAGGAGCCCTGCGGCAGGACAGCTGTGCTTCTGAATATCACTTGTTGTCTTGGAGTCCAGGTGGACCCGCCCCAAAACGGGAATACGAAAAACAGAAAATCCAGAGATATAACCAAGTGCACATGGAAATTTCATAGAAAGTAAGGCAGCATACCCAGGCAGTGTGGAGCGGACAGACTTTTAAAGATAAGTAGGGTTTTCATAAGAAATTAGGCCAGCGGAAAACAGGTAATGCGAGGATAAACTGCGAACAGCTCAGAGAGTGATCTGGAAAGGAAAACAGAAGAACCGGAGGGAAATCTGAGTGAATTCTTTTACATTCTGGCAGTGAGGGAAACTTTCCTAATTATGATTGAAATACACCCATAGAAAGTATTGATAAAATAGACTACACAGAAGCCAGAAAACTTTTGCATGGTAAAAGATACAGTATAAAAAAATCAAGGGGTCGGTGACCAACTGAGAAAAAAATCTTAGTAACATACCACGGAGTGTTCGTGCCACTAGTATTATCAAGAGCTTTGAAAATTTGAGAAGAAAATCAATGACATGATAGGGAAAGGAAAAATATAAACAGATCACAGAAGAATAAATGCAAATGGCCGTTAAATATGAAGAGGTACTCTACCTCACGCAGGGGAGAAATGCAAATGGAAATGATACTGAGATGCAGTGGTCCTCGCCCACCGCACGGGCAGCAGTTCCAAGTTTGCTGTGACGCTGTAGGGAAACAGTCTCACGAGCTGCTGGCGGTCTCCGGGGGCCCTTCCCCTGCACCACCTGTGAAAAACATCAGTGAACAAGTGGGTGGGTTTTTTTTACTTAAAGTTGAAACACTGCATAAAGCCCTGTGAACTAGTAGAAAGGATTTTAGGGTTTTCTTTCCCTGTCTCCTTTAAGTCACTGGAGGTAACAGGTCTATTAAGCCTTTTCAGTCGTTTTTCCTGAATTTTAATTTCCTGATATTTTAATCACTTCCCCTTCACTACCCATTGCCTGATTTATGATGTTTTCCATCATGACATGCCTCATTCCATTAAGAGAGTCACGCACACAGACACATTACCAGCTTTTGTTTGTAACGAACTACCATGATCTTAAGAAATAAAAAGTTGCGGGGGAAGCCCAACAGGAGCGGGGGCTGCAAGGGATTAACCAGACCAACGTCACCACCTGCAAGTCAGGTGTCTAATGCAATGCTGTGCCTTTTAATTTCTACATGTTTGATTCACTTATAGATGAATTACATCAAGGTGACAAAGACAGCCCAAAACCCATTAAAATATGGGGGTTCTTAGAGTCCTAAACCAGACTATTTGTCAATGAAAATATTTTTCCAGCAGCTGCACGGATCACTTTCTAATTGCAGAATGAAAAACGTACAATAGCGACACCTTGTGGTCACCATCTTAACCAGCCAACTAAATTAAGCACCACCCACAGCGGGACCGCCTGAGATCTGTCTCCTTCCCTGTGTGCGGCAGTAGGCAGTGTGCCGCATCACCTGCGACACACTCATGAAGTCTTAGCTCTAATCTCCAGGTTACAGGAAACTCAGGGCCTCAGGAACACAGCCACATACTTGTATTTCCCGTCTTCTTTAGGTAACTGCGGAAACTATGTATTATATGATTCTACAACTTAATCATAGTCTTCAATCGGGTGTTTAAACGTGGGGATTTGCTTCACTTCACTTATAAGCAACATTAGGAAGGGTCATGACTCCAGCATAAGACCACCTTTTGGTGTAACATGTAGCAAAAATTTGCTTTTGTTTTTAAAAAGTAGCAGTATAGCTTGTAATTTAAATCAACCACAATATGCAAATGAGTTTCACACAAGAGACCTCAGCCAACCTGGGCCAGCTCTGTTATTTTACAAAACAAAAAATTATATAGCATCGTTGATTTGGAATGCCTGTCTGCTGAGATTCCCCCAAACTGCCCCTCTTGGTGAGAGAAAGATGAGTCATTCAGTGGTTTTTCTCCAAGAGAAACAGCGGCCTTTCCCTCCTCTTTATCGAGTAGACATGCGCTGGTGGGGACAGTCTAGGACGGGTAATGCAGATTATAAAATAATTGCTCTGAGAGCACTCTCATTATACCACAGTGCTATGCAGGAATTAGTGTGTCTCTGCCCTTTGTTTACCAAACGGGAGAACCCTTCAAGGTTTGGGTCAGGTATGACCACGTAAGAAGGATGAGGAGTGCTTGCATAGAAGTCCTGACCGTGAGCAGCTTCGCTGTTGATACTCAGGTCATGTGTTTTAATTTAAAAAATCTTTTATACTAATTATCCTGTGAAAGTGTGTATAGAGAAATCATTCTTTTCAAATATTTGATTAAAAAATAAGCACTAGTATGTAATACAAGTCATGGTGTATAATACAACACATAGTGAAATGCTAAATTATATGCCATTGGAACTATGTAAACAACATCTCAACCAATTGAAATGCAGAGAAATTTTTATATGGCCTTGTATTGTGGGGGGTTTAACTGTTAATACATGTGTATTTTCTACTTTAGGTAAGTACTCCTCCCAAGTAAAGCGGGTTCTTGTGGGACATTGTTCACACTGAAAACAGACAAGGCTTGGGGGACTCTCCTGGTTGATCGGGGGAAGCCCAGTGGTCCAGGATCTCAAACACCTGTGAGGGACAAGCATGACTACTGGCCAGGGAAGGTGAGATCAAGCATGTGCAAGGGGACAGGACCCAGAACTAAATCTCTCCCTCTTCTGTCTGTAATAGTGGATCATTTTATCAGACCCACCTGTATATGCCAGGGGTTACTTTAAGTCACAAACATTAGTCCTCATTCTGAAACGACAAGGTCCACTTTAATTTATTAATCAACATTTTGATGTTCATTGCAAAGACAGGTCTTCTCCCCTCCCCTAGGGTTAAGACAGGTCATCTCCCCTCCCCTGCAGACTTCAGGGAAGTGGTTTATCTCTTCCCTCCCCTCCTTTGCTCTTAGATGCCTAAGGGCAGCTCCTGGGCCGTCCGAGATTGGAGAGCAGTCAGAATGGATGCCTTCTTCCCACACAATATCTCATCTTCATCTGGCCTATCTTGCCTTCTTCCCCATGACCTTCCCCAGGCCACAGAGAGGCCAGCCCCTCCTTGTTCCTGTGAGACCTCAACTCATCACTGCCCTCTGCTTCCTAGTTCTTCAGCCAGTTCCTTTCCATGGGTTCTTTGCCTTGTGCTCCCTTTGCAATTCTAGCTTCTTTCCCTCCGTCTAATATCTTTCCCAACAATCACACTTGTTGGCCAGGGGTGCTGCTTTGCACAGCTGCACCAGGCACCCTTGAGTCATAGTCTATGTGAATGGTGCCCCCTGGAGTTGAACAGTGAGATTAATAGGACAAATGAACAATGCCGAAAGGGGGGAAAAGGAGCATTTCCTCTGCTCACTAAGTGGCGCTCCAGCTGTTTTCAACTGTGTTGTGACAATGGCTCAGAGATTGACTACCACGATTCAGCAAACTCACTGCTGTTTTCTAAGCTAAGCAAACTTTTATCATAAGGGTCCCGGGATTATAGACTGAGATTCTAAAAGAAGCTTTGGGTTTGCATATCCTCAACTTAAAACATCTCCTATTACAAGGAGTATAATTACTACTTAAAGAGCTCAGGCAGCTGTCCATGCATTCATTTGAGAAGCATTTACTGAGCTCTTGCTGTATATCAGACACTGTGCTCCATGCTGAGAATTCAGGTGGGGATAAAAAAAAAGAAAATGAAAACCCACGATCTCCACACTCATGGACCTGTCAGGCATTAATTGAACATTTATACAAATACCATGAAATTATAACAGTGGAAAGAACTGCAGGTGAGAGGTACATAATGCTATGAGAACATCTAGGAGACCAAGACAGGAAGTTCAAGGAAGGCTTACTTGAGAGAGGGACGGTCAAATGAACATCTGAAGGCAGAGTAGGTGTTGACTGGGTAAGATGGAAATGGAATGTCATAAGCAGAAACAGAAGCATGTTCTGGGACCCATGAGGCAGTCGAGTGGGTGAATGGTGAAGACCAGTGTGGCTGGACTGATGTGAGCCAGGGGGTGTGTCAAGTGAGACGAGGCTGGAGAGGCAGGGAGTGCCAGGCCTGGTAAACCTGAAGGCTGTAATACTGATCTTGATCTTTATTCCTAGAACACCTGGAAGTCATTGAAGGGTTTTAAGCTGAGAAATGGCATGATCATATCTGTGCTTTAGAAGAATCATTTTGGCTGCAGTGTGGCTAATGTAGGGAAAGGGCCTTAGAGATGTGAGGAAAAAATTGGGAGATGATCGCAGGAGAGCAGAGGAGAGAAGCTGGTGGCTTGTACTGAGGTCGGTTTGGAAAGCTCTGACTGTTAGAAATTCCTTCCTTATATCAAAGGAAAAGTGATCCCAGTTCTTTCTTCTGGAGCTCTTAAGAACCCACCAGCAGGCTTTAGTAGGCTTTCCCCATTGCCCCTCCCTGCAGTCCCTGGCAACAAATCTATTTTCTGTCCCTATGGATTTGCCTAATCTGGACATTCTGTAGAAATGCAAGCACGGAAACAGGGTGTTTTTGTGTCTGACTTCTTTCTTTCACGTGGAATGTTGTAAGAAAGAAGTCAGACATGTTGTAGCAAGTCCATCCATGTTGTAGCATGCATCAACTCTTCACTGATGTATGTGATGGAATAATATTCCCTTGTATGGATATACCACTTCTGGTTCACCTATTTGCCAGGTGATGGGCTTTTGGGTGGTTTCCAATTTGGAGCATTATGAATAACACTACTATGAAAATTAATGTTCGAACTTTTGCGTGGACATACATTTTCAGTTTTAGGGGTACATACCCAGCAGTGGAATTGCTGGGTCCTATGGCAACTCTGAGTTCAAATATTTGAGGGATTGCCAGAGATTTACTGAAGTGGCTGCACCATTTTATATTCCACCAGCTGTGCACAAGTCAATGTTACTGGTTTGTTTGTTTGTTTGTTTTAAGATTTTATTTATTTTTAGAGAGAGGGAGGGGAGGGAGAAAGAGAGAGGAACATCAGTGTGTGGTTGCCTCTTGCTCACCCCTCACTGGGGACCCGGCCTGCAACCCAGGCATGTGCCCTGACTGGGAATCAAACTGTGACCCTTTGGTTCTCAGGCTGGTGCTCAATCCACTGAGCCACACCAGCCAGGGCCCGTCTTTCTTTTTGACTCTAGCTAGCCTAATGGGTGTGAAGCAGTATCTTATTGTGGTTTTCATGGGCTGATTGGCCATTTGTACATGCTCTATGGACAAATGTCTGTTCATACCCTTTGCCCATTTTTAAACTGGGTTATCTAATGTTTTGTTATGGAATTATAAGAGTTCTTTATATATTGTTCATACAAGTCCCTTATTAGATATACAATTTGCAAATATTTTCTCTATTCTGTGGGTTGTCTTTTTTTTTTTTTTATGGTGTCCTTTGCAGCACAAAAGTTTCTAATTTGGATTAAGTCCAATTGGCCGATACATTTTGAGCAGAAGTGGTAGGTGTCACTTTCTAGGCCACACATTTGTCAGTATGACAGTCTTCAGAGCTCTCTTGAAGAGGTGACCAGCAGTGTTCGAGTGGGTGATGGTCCTGTCATTGTGGGGCCCTGAGAGGTTCCAGTGAGCAGAGCCTCTCCGCCACCCCATGAGAGATGTGTGCCCGGGAGGGAAGTAAACCTGGGTCATTTGAAGCCACTGAGATGTAAGGGTTACTTCTCACCACAGTGTAACCAAGCCCATCGTGACTGACACACGTGTCTTTTATAACTTCATTAGGTGTCAGCATATTATCAAATAAGAACTAAGATACAGATATATATATATATATGTTTAAATGAAATGAGTTTATAATCTCAGCTCTGTGAACTCTTGAGCACTTTAGATTTTATCCCATATTTAATCAAGCATTTCAAATAGTGGTTTCATGATATGGAAAATGCCCTTGCTGTAGTAAATGAAAATAAAGGTTTCAATTTCAGCACAAAGTGCTGGAATGTTAACTAGTGGTTATGGCTCCCTGTTGGATTATATTTTTCAGGACGTATCTGTATTTTTACATTTATTTTTACATATTTATACTTATAAAATAATATTCCTTTTTAAAAAATTTATTTTATTGATAGTGCTATTACAATTGTCCCAGTTTTTCCCCCTTTGCCACCCACCCCCTGGTACCCCCATTCCTTCCAGCAGTCCCCCCACCTTACTTCAGGTCCATGATTGTGCATGTAAGTTCTTTGGCTTCACATTTGCCATACTGTTCTTAACCTCCCCTGTTTATTTTGTATCTGCCATTTATGCTTCTTATTCCCTGTACCTTCCCCCCACTCACCCCCCTCCTTCTCCCCTACTGATAACTCTCCAAATGATCTCCATATCTATGATTCTGTTCCTGTTCTAGTTGTTTGCTTGGCTTGTTGTTTTAGATTCAGTTGTTGATAGTTGTGAATTTGTTGCCTTTTTAATGTTCATAGTTTTGATCTTCTTCTTTTTCTTAAATAATTCTCTTTAATATTTTATATAATAGTGGCTTGGTAATGATGAACTCCTTTAGCTTTACCTTGTCAGGGAAGAACTTTGTCTGCCTCTCAATTCTAAATGATAGCTTTCATGGATAGAATAATCTAGGTTGTAGGTCCTTGCCTTTCATCACTTGGAATACTTCTTTCCAGCCCCTTCTTGCCTGCAAAGTTTCTTTTGAGAAATCAGCTGGTAGTGTAATGAGCACTCATTTGTAGGTAACTCTCTGCTTTTCTCTTGCTGCTTTTAAGATTTTCTCTTTATCTTTTACCTTTGGCATTTTAATTATGATGTGTCTTGGAGTGGTGCTCTTTGGGTCCAACTTGTTTGGGACTCTCTGTGCTTCCTAGACTTGTATGTCTATTTCCTTCACCAAATTAGGGAAGTTTCCTTTCATTATATTTTCAAATATGTTTTCAATTTCTTGCTCTTCTTCTTCTGGCATCCTTATGACCCAGATTTAGGCATGTTTGGAGATGTCCCAGAGGTTCCTAAGCATCTCCTCATTTTCTGAGTTCTCATTTATTCATTTTGTTCTGGTTGACTATTTCTTCCATATGTTCCAAGTCATTGGTTTGAATCCTGGCTTCCTTCCCTTCACTGTTGTTTCCCCATGGATTTTTCTTTACATCATTCAGTGCAACCTTCATTTCTTCCTTTATGTTTTTGCCACACTCAGTGAGTTCTCTGAGCATCCTGATCACTAGTGTTTTGAACTCTGCATCTGATAAGTTGGCTATCTCCATTTAGGTCGTCTTCTGGAGTTTTGTTCTGGTCTTTCATTTGGGCCATATTGCTTTGTCTCCTCAATTTGTCAGCCTCTTTGTGTTTGTTTCTATGTATTAGGTACAGCTGCTTTTACTCCCTGTCTTAGTAGAGTGGCCTGTGTAGAAGAAGGACCTGTAAATTGTGTTGGGCAGAGCCTTAGGTAATTGCTTGGGTAATTGCTGGACAACCCACGCCACTGCTGTGGCCTGTGGGTGGGGAGGGCTCACAGAGGGGACAATGCTGCTGCCTTCTTCTGGAGGTTTGCCTGGCACTTGTCCCGCTTCCAGTCCCTTCACTTACTTCCCATGTGTAACTGACACCCTTCCAGCTGCTGCCCTGGTAATGAAACCCAGAGTGGGTGAGTTTGAGGACATTCAGTTTCTTCTACCACCCCAACCCTCACTGGTTTTTACAACCAGAGGTAATGGATTTATCTTCCCATTGCTGGAACCTGGGCTGTGCCATCTGGCCTGGGGCTGGGACAGCTCGCTCCCAAGATATCCCTCTGGATTTTTATCCAGCACATGTGAATGTGGGACCATCTGTTCCACTGCTGCCTCTCCGTGCCATACCTCCTCTCTGTCCATCTCTGCAACTCCACCTCTCCTACCTGCCTGGTGATGTGGCATCTCTAAATCCGTTGTTGTCAGGCTTTCATACAGCTTGGTTTTCTGACAGTTCTAGGTGTTATTTGTTTTTGAGATCTGGTTGTAATTCTTTCTGTGGTTTTGCAAGGAGACAAAATGTGTCTACCTATGCCACCATCTTGACCAGATGTCCTAGAAAATAATATTATCTTATTTACAACATTTCTAGCTTAGAATGGCATTTACATTTGTTTATTAGTATAAAATATTTGGCATGAAAGATATTGGCCATTCTGTATATTTTTATGTGGTCATCTAACAATGTTTACAGAAAATCGTGAGAAGAATTGTTGCCCCATAATCAACAGACTATATTTTGTATCATATTTTTAAAAATTATTTTATTTTATTTTTCAATTACAGTTGACATTCAATATTATTTTATATTTGTTTTGGGTGCTCGGCATAGTCATTAGACAATTACGTAACTTACAAAGTGTCCCCCGGATAGTTCTAGTCCCCACCTGGCAGCATGGACAATTACTACAATATTATTGACTTATTCCCTATGCTGTACTTCACACCCTCATGACTGTTTTGTGACTACCAATTGGCTGTACCATATTTCTTTAAGTGATTAGCCAAAAGAACACAATTTAACATGCACTAAATATTAGTGCAATAGACCATACTAATTTCATATTTTTCATTTAATTTCTGGATTCAGGAGTGAGGTATTATAATCACACATACAGGTTTATTCAAATGAGCCACAAAGTATCACTATTCTACAAAAACCTGGATAAAATATGGTTTTTATCTTACAATGGTGAGAGGGTATTTGTATTACCTGTCCTTTCTCTCTCAATATTACTGAATGCAGAAGGAATATAAATAAGAATAACTCTGTTGAGCCAGAGGCAAATAAAAGAGATGCCATCCGTGAACTGGCACTAACAAGAAACATCTGGAAAATGCTAGGAGCCAGATTTCAGTTGGAGTCGAAATCCATGGAACGGACATCCCAAAGCTGGCTGGAAGAGGAGATGGCTCTCTTCTCCTTCCTCGTGAACCTCATGAAAGGCAAGCGACGTGGAGTGAAGTCTAGCCCAGATAATATGATGACTCAACCTAAATCTTCAAAACAGTAACTTGATTTCTGCAAGAGGAAGCTGATGTTATTTTTCTTCGACCCTGTCTGGTACTACATATTTGGTAATATTTATATGTGGGAAATAACCTTGACTGTTTACATCCTCCTGCTGGGCTAGGTGAAGTGTTTCCCACAGGGGTTGTGTTTTGCTAATGCATTCATTCCCTGAAATCAGAAAGTGATTATGTGCCTAACTTGATTTAACTCATTACAGAGGTGTTTCCTGGCCTATACCAGCCACATCTGTCCAAGATCTACTTTTTTTGTTTCATAAAGCACAATCTGACTGATAAAATGACCATGCAGATAAGTAAGTAGTGAGTCAGGGTGATAACAGAAATATTACCCTTTTTTCCCCTCCTTTCTCCCCTGAAATACAGTGTGGTTTTTTGAGACAATGCTCAAATACTCGGGAACTTGAACTTCTTCTTCTTCTTCTTCTTCTTCTTCTTTTTTTTTCCCCTGAGGAATAGAACTTTTACTTTCACTTCCTTTTTTAAAGAAAAAATATATTTTATTGATTATGCTATTACAGTTGTCCCATTCCCCCCCATTCCCCTCCATGCTGCACACCCTCTCCACCCACATTCCCTCCCTTTAGTTCATGTCATGTGTCATAAGTTCTACATTTCCCATAGTATTCTTGCTCTCCCCCTATTTTCTCCCTACCGTCTGTGCTACTTATTCTCTATACTTTTTCCCCCTCTCTCCTCCTCCCACTCCCCTGTTGCTATCCCTCCATGTGATCTCCATTTCTGTGTTATGTTCCTGTTCTAGTTGTTTACTTAGTTTGCTTTTGTTTTGGTGTGGTTGTTAATAACACAAGTTTGCTGTCATTTTACTATACATGTTTTTTTATCTTCCCTTTCTTAGATAAGTTTCTTTAACATTTCATATAAGGGATTGGTGATGATGAACTCCTTTAACTTGACCTTATCTGAGAGGCACTTTATCTGCCTTTCCATGCTAAATGAAAGCTTTGCTGGATAGAGCAATCTTGGGTGTAGGTCCTTGCCTTTCATGACTTGGAATCCTTTTTTCCAGTCTCTTCTTGCCTGTAAGGTCTCTTTTGAGAAATCAACTGACAGTCTGATGGGAACTCCTTTGTAGGTTACTGTCTCCTTATCTCTTGCTGCTTCTAGGATTCTCTCCTTCATTTTTACCTTGGCTAATGTAATTATGATGTGCCTTGGTGTGTTCCTCCTTGGGTCCAACTTCTTTGGGACTCTCTGAGCTTCCTGAACTTCCTGGAAGTCTATTTCCTTTGCCAGATTGGGGAAGTTCTCCTTTACTATTTGTTTAAATAAGTTTTCCACTTGTTGCTCTTCCTCTTCTCTTCCTGGTAACCCTGTAACTCGGATGTTGGAATGTTTCAAGGTGCCCTGGAGGTTCCTAAGCTTCTCCTCATTTTTTCGAATTCTTGTTTCTTCATTCTTTTCTAATTGTATGGTTTTTTTTTTTTTCTTCCTTCTGGTCCACTCCATTGATCTGAGACCCAGTTTTTTTTCCATCACTGTTGGTTCCCTGTGCATTTTTCTTCATTTCACTTAGTGTAGCCTTCATTTTTTCATCTAATTTGCGACCAAAATCAACCAATTCTGTGAGCATCCTGATCACTAGTGCTTTGAACTGTGCATCTGATAGGTTGGCTATCTCTTGGTCGCTTAAAAGTATTGACTCTGGAGCTTTCATTTGTTCTTCCATTTGAGCCATTTTTGGGAGGGGTGTCTCGTTGCACCTGTTACATTGTGAGGGCCATAGCCTTAGGTGTTTGCCAGGGTTGGGCAACCCAGTGGCTGGGTTCTGATATTGTATGTGGGGGTAGGGTCAGAGAGGGAACAATGGTGCTTGCTCTGCTCTCTGTTGGATTTCAGTCCCCTCTGCCACTTCCCACAAGCAAATTGGGCCCTTCTGGTGCTGGTTCCCGGGTAGGTGGGCTTGTGTACATTCTAGGACCCTGTGGGTCTCCCCAAGGAACTCTCCTGTGAGGCTGGGAGTCTCTCCCAGTACCTCAACCTCCACAAGTATTTTCAATCACCACTTTTAGGCTTTGTTTCCCGGCGCTTGGGCCCTGGGTTGCACAGTCTGTCTCGCTGCTCGTTTTCACCTGGTTTATCTGAGTGTGAATGTGTGACTGTGGACAGCCAGCTGCCTTGCACACCTCACTGGGTCTGCTCATTGCCTCCCCATGCCCACGCCCAGGGTCTGGCACCAGAGACTGCTAGTTGCTGCCTGTGCCCTGTGTGCCTGAGTCTGCCATCCACTGCTTTTTCCTGCCATGACCTCTCTCTGCCAGCCACCAACTCCGCCCTTCTTATCGGTCTGGATGAATGGTTGTTGGGACTTCTGTACAGTTCAATTTTCTGTCTGTTCTGGTTGTTTTTTTGTTTCTAAAATTTTGTTGTCCTTAATTTTGGTTATTCGAGGAGGCACAGTGTGTCCACCTACACCTCCATCTTGGCCAGAAGTCTACTTTCACTTCTTAATTTTTTAAAATATTATGGAGACTTTCACTTGAGGCAGCTGATCATGTGTCAGGGAAGGAGGGTAGCTTGGAGATTCCACTTCCTAAACTGGGGAACAAGTGTCCACCGTCCATCAGCTCCTGATGGTGGACTTAGCTTCTGAGGGGACAGTGAGAAGCACAGATGTGTGTGTGTGCTACACCCGGCCAAGGAGAAAGGAGGAGGGCTGGTGAACTGAGATTAACGTAATCCCTAGAGCTCCTTTGCCAAAAACATTTCCTTGGATATGTATTATATTAGGAGCTGCCAGAAGGTGATGAGACAGGAAATATGGAAATATGGGCTGTAGTTCCAAGCTCTACATCCAACCTCAGTGGCTGCAAAGCTTTCAGTAAATCAGGGCTTGGCCCTGGCTGGGTGGCTCAGTTGATAAGAGAATTGTCCCATACACCAGAAGGTTGTGGGTTCCATCTCAGGTCAGGGTATATGCCTAGGTTGCAGGTTCGATCACTGGCCGGAGTATGTATGGGATACAACCAATCTATGTCTCTCTCTTTCTCTCTCTCTCACTCTCTCTCTCCTTTCCTCTCTCTCTGAAGTCAATAACATATGTTTTAAATTAAAAATAAAAAATAAATCAGGGCTTGGAGGAATAACAGGATTCTGAGTTCACCTTTGTGGATTTGATTTAGTGGTGACATCTGTCCAAAGTGTAGTGCTGATGAGATTAATGAGATTAATCACTTCTTGACCTTTTGGCTAAAGTCAAGTGATATTAAGGAGATTAAGAGTCTCATCCCAAAGGTACCTGTGAGTTAGACCCAGAGCCATGGTCATGCTGCAAATCCATGCTAAGGTGTCAGAGAGTTTAGTTTAGCGTACCCAGTGGTCCCCAACCTTTCTGGCACCAGGGATTCATTTTGTGGAAGACAATTTTTTCCATGGATTGGGGAGGGGATGGTTTTGGGATGATTCAAGTATCTATTATTTCCATTATTATTTCACTACAATACATAGTGAAATAATTATACAACTCACCATAATGCAGAACCAGTGGGAGCCGTAGGATTGGTTTCCTGTAACTAGACAGTCCCATCCGGGGGTGAGGGGAGACAATGACATCCAAAGTGTGTTCCTTATGTCCCGTCTACTCTGTGACCTCATTTCGGTTGCTGTCACTGCAGAAAAACCTGCTTCCCAAAAATGGGAAGTTGGATTTGGAAGCAGGTTTTCCAGTGCATTGGGGGCCATCTCGGGGTGTTCCACCTCAACTCTGACCCAGAAAGTGTGCAGGTGTGAGGTCATTTCAAACACACATTCAAGGTCACTGCCATCTGTGACCTCATGCAGCGGATCCTCTTCCAGCACAGACAGTCAGTTCACCTGGCTTGTTGACAGACGGGTCTCAGATCCACCCTTCTTTCCCAGTTTGGGAGTCTTTTGTGGTTGGGAAGTAATGCTCAGACCCCTCTGAAAGCTGAGACAGGTGATCATGTACCAGCTGGGAGAAGAAGGTCCTGGTTCAGTCTCTTTCAAAATCTCTGAAATCTGTTAAAAATCTCAATGTTCACTTGTTCCCCCCCCCGCCGCCCCCATAATTCCAGTTTGGCTTTGAATGCAGCCACTTTATCTGCCAGTTTGAACACAGTTGTTATTCTCCCATGAAGCAACAGACTGTGTTCATTAACCAGGTTGAACATGTCACACAAATAAGCAGGTTTTGGGACCCATTCTGTGTCCCTGAAATGTGCTGCCAGTGGTAGTTGTTCTTCTAAAAGAAATCTCTGGAGCAGCTCTCATAACTCAGAAACTCTGGCCAGTGATCTCCCTTTAGAAAGCCGTCCCACTTCTGTGTGTAAGAGAGGATGTCTTTGCTCTGCATCCATCTCCTCACAGAGCTGCGGGAACCGATGTGAGCTAAGGGCATGCACTTCAATGTGGTTGATCATTTTAATCACATCCTGCAAAACATTGTTAAGACCAGGTGACATTTTTCAACTAGCCAGCACTTCTCTGTGGATGACGCAGATGGAGCTTCGCTTCCTTGCTCACCGCTCACCTCCTGCTGTGTGGCCTGGTTCTAACAGGCTGTGGTCCCTTACAGGTCTGTGGCCCGGGGGTGGGGGCCCCTGGGGTGACCCATCACCACAGCTGCACGGGAGGAAGAGCGGTGCTGTGGCAGTTTGGAGTCACAGGATTAGAAGACTCGTCTTTACCATCTGTGAAGGTGGGGCCTCCGGTTTCTTTAGGAAGCTAGTCTGAATAGTGACTGACCTTTAACTTTTCTGTCTCTGAAATCTAAACTCATGGTTTCCTCCAGACAATGCAATGTACTAGGTCTTTTTTCTCTATGCAACAAATACCGATTACATGCCTGCTAAGTGCCAAAGTGCTGGGATCTGGGGCTCTGATGTCAACCAAAACGTAGTCCCAGCTCTGACTGATCTTGACAGTCTAATGTTGCCAAAAGACACAACTCACATTTATCACCAAAACCAAAGTGAAAATTACAACTGTGACAAGAAGAGGAGTTGAGGCGCTAAGGAACCCTATAGTGGGGTTGGGTTGGAGCAGATGACTTAGCTGGAAAAGTCAGGGAGTGGTTTTCTGTGGAAGTGGCATGTAAGCTGAGACCCACAAGATAAGTAGGTGTTGACTAGGCAAAAACAGAACTTTAGTAGGTTGTACAAAGAAGGAACAGTATGTGCAAAGGCCTGTGGTAGGAGGAGCACAGAACCTTTGAGAAGCAGTCAATACGGCCGGCGTGGTATGAGAGACAGCTCAGTATAGGACGAAGGTGGAGAGGCAGGTAATTACTAGACTCTGCTGGGCTAGAAGACTGTGGTAAGAAGATTTGGCTTGAGAATAAAATGTGTATTTTGAAAAGATAAATCTGGTTTCAGTATTAGAAAGGAAAGAAGACATATACAGCCAAAATATTAGTAGTTTATTGTATCGACCAAGCAAGAGGAAAACGATACTTTGAACCGGGGTGCTGCTATGAAGAGGGGGAAGAAAAAAATGAATTCCAGAGGTATTTAAGAGGCTAAATAAACATGATTGGGTAGGGAATTGTGTGAGGAGAGAGGGAAACATCAAGAATACCTTTCTAGCTTATACCTCTGGATGTGCATACAGTGCTACCACAATGAGAGGGGACGCTGTGGTGGGGGAGGGAGAAGGAGACCGAGTTCGGTCTTACATGTGTTGGAAAGCAGGCAGCTGGCATGTGGGTCTGGAGCTCAGGGAAAGGTAGAGATTTGAGGCACAACTTAATGAGTCAACTGTATGAAGACGGTAGTTGAAATTACATGTGTGGATGGGATTGTTTGCAGAAGAGGCTGAGCCTCCCGGATTGCAACTTAGAGACTGGTCAGAGTTCGGTGAGTCTCCGAAGAGGAGAGGAGCGGTCAGAGAGACAGGAGGTCAGCCAGGGGGCATGGTGCTGCCACAGCCGGAGGATGAACTCTCAGTAGCTTTGGAAAGAGGTCAAAATTCTCAAAGGTTGCTCAGAGTCGAGTAGGATGAGGACTGAAAAGGCCCGCTGCGCTGAATTTATTGACATGGAATGACTGATGACCTCAGAAAAATCCATCTTAGTGGCATGATAGAGCTAGAAATAAAATAGAAAATGGTAAAAGAGTTTGGGAGTTTGAAGGGAATGGCAAAGTTCTGAACTTGTAATTTTGCAGAACTAAAGAGTGAGAGTTGGCTGGAGAAACGTCGTAGGACTGCTGGATAGTTTCGGGGGCTCATTTGAGATTTGAGTTTGTAAATTTATAGTTAAAATCTGCCCTATCATGAGACTTTCCCCAACGGTCCTCAGCTGATAATTGGGTTTATCCAAGGCTGATATGCATTGAAGACAGAAGAACCAGAGAGTATGATCTATTGAAAAGGATGTTGTTAAAATGATGTGCCATAAAATCTTAATTGAGACAATAGAGGAAGAGAAGAAAGAAAAAGCTACTGGTTTGGAAAATCACACATTAGTGAAGGGGTACATGGGTCCTGATAAGATCAAAGAATCATTGTGGCGGAAGTCGTTAACATGCAACACAGGAGAGGAGGCTGTAGGCAGAGAGTGGGATGTCTGAATTAGTGACTTTGGAGGGGGCACAGTGCAGCTGATCGGTTACTGGATCCTAGGGAGACGTGGCTGACAAGGGGGGAAGTCACCAAAGATTAAAGGCCCTGGGTTCGACTCCCTAAAATATCTTTCATTTGCCATTGATAGAAAACCCAAATCAAACTTGAAAAGGGAATACGGAAGCTTTTGTTGTTAAAAAGTAGAGGATAGTGTAGCTTTCAGGCACAGCTGTCATGATGTCCTCAGGATCTGGATTCTCTCCACCTTTCAGTACTGCTTTTCTCCATATGGGCTCCGATCTTGGGTAAGCTCCTCTGTAGCGGTCGGTAGCAAATCAGCTGCCAGCAACTCTGGGCTTTCGTCGCCACCAGTCCAAGATGAGCAGAAAAGAATAAGTCTAACTAAGCCTAAGTCCTGGGCCTTATTCTGATTGGTCCAAATTTGGGTCACATTCCCATCTCTGAACCAATCACATGTTATTACAGGCACTCATTTCTGGGACTGGCCAGACGTGAGTCTCATATCCACTTGGAGGATGGTTCATCAAAAGAAAAATGAGGTGCTGTTACCAGAAGGTCCATGTACGCTGGCCAGCAAAAACAACAGATGTCTTTCTTTTTCTGAAGGGCTGAGCAGGTTGTTTATGGCTTAGGGTGGCAGGCTCAGGGTGGAGAGGAACCCCACAAAGCCAGTCTTTGATGCAAGAGGAGGCCCAGCCGGCGTCAGTGACTTCACATGTAGGGCAGAACCCGCAGCGGTCGTGCGGTGCCCGTTGGTAGCTCTTCAGACCGAAAGATCTTTGAGAGCAAAGGAGTTTGTATCCCTGGTACCTGCTAGTGGGTCTGATACTCAAAATATTCCTGAGGATGAATGGATAAGCGGATAGTAGATGACAGAGGATGAAGGAATGAACAAATGAACCCTGTATTTGACTATATCATAGGAATAGGCTCACAGTACTTGATGGAAAGTATTCAACAAACGAATACTTTTTAAAAATGTATTTCTTCTGTTCGATTACGTCAAAATGGAGCACTGTGAAAACAGCATACTCTTGGAAGTCATGCAAACCTAGATTTGAATCTTGGCTGTGTGGGGCCTCATGCAAATTATTTAGCTATCCTAAGTCTTGGTTTCCTCATCTAGAAAATTGGGCAATGTTAGGGTGTCGCCTCAAGGGGGGAAGGTCAATGAAACAGCCTCCCAAGAATATCCATTAGTAACATGCATTATTTTGATACATTTATTATTGTTAGGGCCTAGCGTCAGCCTGACAGAATTTGAAAAATGTCATTTCATCAGCACAGGGACGGGCAACCATCTCCCAGTCAGAGGCTCACATTAACCAAACCAGACAGGCAGACAGATAAATCAGAATGCCAACTGATTAATTTACCTTGAGAAATGATTTGGAGCATCCAAGTAACTATCACATTTTCTCCCTGTGTGCACCTATATTTGGGGAGTAAAACCATAACTAGGAAATAGTTGCGATCAGGCAAGGGGACTTGGATCAGGCATTGGGACACCCTCAGAGGCAATGGTCCCTGACAAGGTCTGTCTCTCTCTACTAGGATGAGTCTGTAAATCTTTGCCTTGCTCCAGTATACATTTATGCTTCAGGACGCATCTTATTTTCCTTGCTCACAATGTCTTGGTGAGAGACCCGCCCCAACCCTAAACTACAATATTAACAATTAAAAAAACCAACACTTCTTCCTTCTTCATCAGCGCAGCCTGCACGTCAGTGGCGAGGTCTCTCGGGCCTTCACACTCTGGGTCAGATGGCTCAACTCCCCAAGTCCACAGCCTGTGAAAGCCCCGAGGCTCCCTCAGATTTCTGCAAATCCTTGTGCTGGAGTGGCCTCCGCTTCCACCCCGTTCCTGGTGGGCTCTGCTCAGCATGTGTCAACGCAGACACAAGCACCCAGGCACAGCTGCTTCACTCACGCCCACTGAACTGAAAACACAAAGTCCCACAAACCAGTCACGGGCAGACTTTTCTGAAGAACCAAGGAGGCAGGAAGAGGTCTCAGGAAGGGCTCAGACACACACATGGACCCGCAAGCTGTTTAAAGCCTGTGGGAGATGCTCGTCTTCTTCTAGGGCCCCTCTGACCACCCAGATACCAGGGGCTCCGGTCCTGGCCCTTCCCCGCCAAGGCCTCCTTCCCACATCTCCCCCCTCCCTCTCCCTCCTCTGCCCGCTCTCCCACGCCTCCCTCCCAGCACACCAGCCAGCTTCCTGTCTTTGACTCAGAAACAGAGGTTCCACCCCCTCTCCACAGCCTCCTCCACAGCTGAGATCCGGGCCAGGGGAGTTTACCTGCTAACTGATCAAAGGTATTTTCCAAACACAGACTGTTCCTTTCTAAACTGAATTTTGGGGCCATGCGTTAAGAAAATAAAAGTGTTCCCTACTTGATTGCAAAGTGCTGGGATGTGCATTCAATAAACAAACTTCCATCCACTCCTCTTCCCTCGTTTGTGCAATACGATGTTAGTAAGTAATTTCAAAACGACCAAGGTGTTGCGGCTCCTCTCCACATCCCTGTGCTGCTTGAGAGGACACCTTCAAACACAGTTTCCCACAGGTACGGGCCTTCACAGACCGGCTCCAAGGACTGGCTTCCCAACTCACTACCTGTGCGATCTTGTGCAAGTTCCTGAACCCCACCGGCCTCAGTTTCTGCCGCCATCAACTGAGAGGGCAGACTAGCTTAAAGACTTCTCGGAAGGGTTAAATTAATTTGTTCCTGTAAAGTGATTCATATACAGTAAAGACTCAGCAAATGTTAGCTGCTTCTTTTAAAATTCTTTTCAGTTTCTTTCTCCTCAGATATGTGACTTTATCGATGTAAAGGACGAGAGAGCTTAACCTTTGCACTTTAATAAAGCCAGCCTTGAGTTTCCCTGGTGTGACCTTGGGCTCCTGCACATCCTTGCTGCACGCCTGTGTCCGGGTTGAGGGAGAGAGGTTGTGTTTTGACTCTCCATCCAGGGCGTGACCATTTTTTGCCCCATGGCCCCGGTCCTCTTTGCAGAAGTGTGTACTTAAAGAAGGAAGCAGGGAAGCCTGGGGTTTCTCAGCCCCGGCGGTGACAAGCCCCAGGGGGAAATGCGCAGCGACCTGCAGGAGGTCGGGGCACGCCGGGCTGTGAGGATATCGACGCCTGGTCAGGCGGCCGCGCTCACTGGAGCAGCGTGACGCGGAGGCCACGGGTCGGGACGCTGGGGACCAAGACTCTCTGTGCGATCCCCTGCGCCTGGCTGCCCTGGGCGGCTGCCAGTCCGGCTCTCGGGGAGGCGGTCGGGGGCGGAGGCAAGGGCGGAGCACAGCCTTTTCGGGCTCTGGAGGAGTGGCCGCGGCCGAAAAGGCTACTTGGCCTCCGAGCTGGCAACAGTCACACGAGCCCCGCCCATCTCTGCTCTCCTGCGCTCACCGGAGGAGGCACAGGCTCCGGGCTTTGGAGCAGCCGCCAGTTATCAAGCAAGCCTTACCATCCCGCATCCGAGAGACCCCATGGGCCCCGAGGCCACCTGCCCTTGCAGCGGCTACCTAACTCGGCTCCAGGTGCGGACCTGGATTGAGCCCGTGGTGGCGTCCACTCAGGTGGCCAGCTCCCTCTACGATGCGGGGCTGCTCC
>PVIA01014257.1:0-27951 GCA_004024845.1 Tonatia bakeri
TATTCAAGCAACCAGCCCAAGGCTATAGGTATGTTAAATGACCATGCCATGGATTAGCTGCAAAGCTGCCCTGCATGTTCTTGCTCTGTGTGCCCCTTCCCCCAACTCACACCTGTGGTGGGGGGAAGAGGTAAAAAAACATCTTAGAGTCTCTGGACACCTTGAGTTCTGGGCCCCATTTCAAATGTCCATTTGGGGTTCCCCCCGCTTGGCTGCACCCTGTAACATAATGAGAAGAAGAAAGAGCAGAGTCCTGGCGTGGGGGTGTCTGCCATGCTACACAGATGGGTTCACGTGTTTCCCTGCGAATTTTCACATCGCGATTTATTTGTGATATTTATTTTAAAAGTTGTTTGTGGATTTACAAGTCTCCTTCCAAAGGAGTCTGATTTGGTCGGATGCCGTTTAATGGCTCAGAGAGTGGTAGCTCTGAAACGTGAGAGGACTCCATGTCTCCGTGCAGTTCAGAGAAGACAAGGGGTGTCGGAACTGACGCTCACAATTGTCTGGACACAGATAGAGGAAGTTCCATCAGTGGGACCTCAAGAACGGGCAGGCTCAGTGAGGCCGTGATTGTGAGTGTCTGCGGAAGGATGGAGCGAGGCAGAGGCAGGTCAGGCGGCCATGCCAGGGGCTGCGTGCGACCTTCCCTCCTCTTCAGGCCGCGCTCTCTCCCTGCCCAGAGAGTGGCCTCCTGCCTGCAGGCCCTCCCTCTCCATCCATCCCTGATTTGTCCTTCCAAACTCATCTTATGGGCTCTGCCGCCTGTGAGGACTTCCTTCATCCTGCTTTTAAAATGCCGTTTCTTTCTTCACTTCTGTACTGTGCGCGTACCTCTGTGATAGACTATGTCCACATCTTTTACAAGAATTGGTTTACATTTCTGTCTTCATTCGCTGGGGCTGGTGGAGCATCCTAGACTGAGTAGCTTGTTAACAACAGAAATGTGGTTCTCACAATTCTGGAGGCTGGAAGTCCCGGAGCAGGGCAGCAGCAGATCTGTGGCGTGGGGAGGGTTTGCTTCTTGGAAGGCCTTCTCACTGTGTCCTTGCCTGGTAGGAAGGCCAGGCATCTCTGTGGGGTCTCTTTATAGGGACACTAATCCCATTCATGTGGGCTCTCCCCTCATGACCTAATCATCTCCAGGGGACCCTCCTTCCAAATATCATCACATGGGCATGAGGATTTAACATAAACTTGGGGGAGACACAAACTCACTATAGCAGCATCCATCCTGGAGTTACACCCCAGGCTTCTCAAGGGTAGTCTTGTCTGATTCAGCCTTGTATGTACCATATCTAGCTCTCTGTGGAGTTTCTAATTAAGCTAAAGATTGAAATAACATCGTTTGTCCTCAGATTGAAAAAGGAAATAATTGCATTTACCATGTCCAGCAGATTTCTATTAAATGTGTTTTTATATGAATATTAGCATAAAATTGTTAATATAAATCTGTAAAAGTATAGCCAGAAAAATTAAAAGTGGCAACTTTTAAAATACCCATGGTGTTTATAACATTTTAATGTTTTTAGGAAAATATAAGAGTTTTGAAAATGTATAACTGGCCCTACTCACTTCCGTATTAGTTTATTAGTGAGCATATTATTTTTAGAACAATGTCAAAAGTGATGAGAATTATTTGACCTCATATTAACTAAGATTGGAATGATTTCTTCTATGTAAATTAGTAAAAAATAAAGAAAATAGTTCTTTAGATTTCATTTTATTACAGTAATTATTATATATGCATATGTTGAATTTTGTTGAACACTTGAGACCTGAATTCATCATAACCTGTTTAAAAATCATATGTACATACACACATATGTATACACAGGGCATCCAAGCCTTTCGGCATTCACAGATGGCTGTAAATAGGTCAGGAGAAAGTATTAGGTTAAGAAAGGCTTCTTTTCGAGGAGGAAGTGGGTTGAAAGGGCAGATGAATTTCAACGATGAGCTAGTTTAGATTGACATATTCAAGTAAAAGTGATAATGTTTGAATGAATCCTGTATCAAGAATATTAATCCAGTTATGCAAACAGAAATGGAAGGGAGTGATGGAGGCATACACACAGTATTGAAGCTTCGATATGCTCAGGTAAGTAGAGCAATACAGCAAGAATGAGATATTCTTGAAAGGAGTGGACATTTAAAAAATTATTCGCAGGGGCAACACTTGGTAAAATTCCAGGTTGTTTCCTGGTGACTTTTTAAGTCTCTGTGTTACATCTTTAAAGATTAGAGTATTTTGTTAATTATTTTCTGAATTACTGTTTGGCTCAGGAACTTAGAGTTGATTGTTGAAATGTAATCGTGGTAATGGTGGCTCCCCACTTACTACGCTAGCGGCTGCAGTGGGGGCTATGCCACAGCCTCACTAAGTCTGCAAGGCAGGCGTTACCGGCTCCTTTCCTCCAAGGAGGCGGTGGATCATGTGCCGTGGGCACTGCTGATGTACGCGCATGTTTACACAGCCTGGTTTGTGACAGCCTCGTTACGAGGGCAGACGTGCAAACGTACAGGTGCAAGCTATTTCATATGTGGAATTAGAAAACTAGCTTTATTGTTGAAATAAACTAATTTTGAAAATACAGTGTGCTTCAGGGTTTAAGCCATGCTCATTTAATATCCTGGAAAAGTACACAGTTTATAAAATTGTATTTAAAAACATCTTGTTTTATTTTTCTGCAGCAACGGATAGGAATAACTCTGAGAATCTGTCTATTGAAGATGTGTCTTCAGTAGCAGACACAGGCAGATGTCCTTCAGGAGAACGCACTAGTCAGTTTAAAGATTGGACAGTTCCCACTTAAAGTCAACTAATGTCTTCACTCACTATGTTCTTTATGCCTTTTTTTGCATTATCGGTCTGTGTAAATGCCATGGAATGAACACATGTGGTCATGGGTGATGCTGCCAGATGAAGACTCTCATTAACTCTGGCTCTTCAGCTGCTGTGGACAGATATAACCAGTGTTTTCTGTCCCTAAGGCGTGCACCCAACTGATCTGCTTACCCGAGCAAGGAAAGCGGAAGCTTCGTAACAAATCAGGCTCGGAAGCAGAGATACATTTTAAAGGAACAGTGGTTTTAACACCTGCTTTTTAATAACGAAGAATTCTATAGTATTATGAAAATGTATAAATGTATAGTATCATTTAAAATTTGACAGAATTAAATTATCTAAAAAGAACACCATGTTTTAAATTACATAAGTCAAGTATTCGAAGCCGGGGCACTCAGGTAATCTGTTTATTCTCTCAGTGTGTATTTACAGGCCCCATTGGTGTGGCAGCCCCCCGGGGTGTGACAGGCAGCTCGTGCTCCGGGTGGCCACTGGGGGGCGACTGTAAATGTCCGCCCGCTGCGCTGTATACCTGGAACGAATATAACATTGAATGTCAATGGTGATTGAAAAAATAAAAATTTAGAAGAGCATTTAATAAAAATTCAATATTTTTGAAGACAAATATAGCACAATAATAGAAAATTATAAATTTCAAGTAAAGTTAACCTCAACTCAAAGTTGGAATTGAAACCATTGGCTATGTATTACATTGTATTTAATAAAAATTCTTTAGGAGGAATACAAAAAATTAAAAAATAAACCAACTCCATTTATTTAGATTGCAGTGTTAAAATAACCTATTCCTCTTAGGAGAGGTGAAACCCACTGAAGCTACGCATTCATTTAAAAATATTTCCTTTTCATAAACCCAGTTTCATGTTAGAAAATACTCAATTCTGAGGTTATCTGAACACAGGATTTGCTGACTTTCCTAAATGAAGATCACTCAACTTTCATGCCATCGATGTAAAAACCAGTGCTCCATGCACAAGAGATTTTATAGTCATTCTGGATGGTTTTTTAGTTTAATCCTTTAAACAAAACTAGATTAAAAAGTGTAGTCAAAGGATAATGTCAGGACCTTCTGACTGTGGGGCGGAGATGGCAGTGCGGAGGGGCGTGAATCAACTTCAATGTGAATTGTGCCTTTCACTGGTTCTTCATGTAGGGGCAAAATAAAGACGTTTCAGCCAAAGTAAAAATTGACGACGAAGTAATTATCAGTGGGTCCCCCTGCTTGGTACCAACAACCTACAAAGTGTAGCATTGTAATAAAATACAGTAATTAAAGGTGCATTTCAGTGCCTGATCCTCCTAATAAAAGCCTGTTAGAAATTCATTAAACAGATTATTGCAATGTCAAAGGCTTCCTCAAGGAGGAGGCACAAAAAATAAGTTGCAAGATAGAAACTATGTCTAAGGCAAGGAATAAACATTGTTATAAAGAGTTTCAGGTTGTTTGTTTATTTCAGGTTTGTCATTAACTCTTGCTGGGAAATTAACCCAAAGCAGGTGCAGGGAAGGACACTGATGTTAGTGGGACTGAATGATGTTCCGGGTTATTAACCGAGAAATCAACTACAAGTTTAGAATGTGTTAATAAAGTTTTTTTTTCTTAATTTCAAAAAGAGAAACTAGATCATGAATTTTAATCTCATTCTTTTATTCTTGCTTGGGGCTAGGAGACGCTGAGAGCTGTGCAGAGTAAGGAAAAGCTATTTAATTCAGAGTCCTCTTCCGTCATTCAGACTCCTTCATCTGCTGTGGGGAAAGGCAGCTCTGTTAAGACACTCTGGACACCCAGAAGTCTTTGGAGAGTGGCTTCTGGATAAAGTCTGCTTTTGAAGTTCTCTGTCAATGCTGTTCATACTTCACGGTGACCTCCGACTCAGTTAAAAAGTCATTTTGGTAGATTGCCACCAGCCTTTTAAAACGAACTACAATAAAACTATTCTTTACAAAGATGTTATTTCATTTACATATGAGCTAGGTTACATGGTAAAACGTGGTTCTCTCTGTGGGAGGTCATAGTCCAAAAGTTAGAGAAATGCTATTATTAATCTGCTCCCTTATTCCTCCACACTGTTGTCTTCACTTGTCCTTTGTAATTTAGACATTTTCCCAAATTTCCATTTCCTTTTTCTGTCAGTTTGGACAGCTCCTTATGTTCTCGACATCTCTGCCCACAGAGCCAGCACTTAGTATCATGATCTCGGAAGGAAGCCCTCACTCAGTGTTGTGTGAAGTGATGCATTAGGGACATTCTAAAAGCAACACAAGTTTGTAAGTCCAAATGTCAATTTATTCAGTGATTCCTTAAACCCTATCATGGCTAATGGCAGTTGCCACCATATAGTTGGCCGTTAGAATTTCTGAGTCATTTTCTAAGTTCCCTTTACTCTTTAATCAAAACTAGTGACCAATCCAGATTGGTCAATCCTGCTGACCAACCCTATTTCCCAGTAGCCTGTGAAACACCCCTTGGCGCTCGCCATGAGTGCTCCTTGGCCCTGAGGGTTATGCCTGACCTTTGCAGTGAACAATTCACTGGTCCATCTCCAGTGTGACTCCCTTCAGCTATGCCATTGACCTTGGCACTAGGGTTTTTCCCGACACACAAATCTGAACACTTTACTCTTTGTGTAAGTATCTCCCATAGCCACACTCCTTTTGCCTTGAGACTACAAGGCAGACACACTTGAAGGAGAAGAAAAAGCCCCCCCAATATCTGATTTCAGGATGTTCACCGTTGTATGCTAGCACACCCTCTACCATTTGAAGTTGGCCATCGCTCTCACCTCTGAAGCAGGCTGGCATCTTCTGTGTTGCTGGGCCAGTGACCTAGCCTGTGCTCTCTCTTTGCCTACAATGCCTTCACCTTCTATTATGCCTGAAAAATGTCTATACGTCCTTAAAAATATCAGTCACAGTTTTTGCCTCATGTAGTATTCTAAGTCACCTGAGTCAGCCATTCCTTACTGTTTATGGAACTGCGTGTCCATCCTCCTACCACTGATTGGACTCTGAGCGTCTCTTGCATATGCATTGCCAGTTCTCCTTTGTAATCCAGATGGAAGCTATTGCTGTGCTTGGCTCTTGGAGGAGGCTCAGTAAGTATGGGCTGAGTGAATTGTTGCCCCAGAAACATCTAAGACATTAACCCGTCTTCCTCTACTGAGTCGCTCTTCCTTATCCTTTCCTCCCCGCAGTATCACTGGTACAGGTCCTTCCTGAACTCAAGTGTAACACAGCAGCCTTTGCCATCACTTTGACTTCCTTCTGCCAAGTCTGTGAGCTTTATAACCTGGGAGAGGTCTCCACTAGTCAGTCTGTAGAAAGCCATTGATAGCCAGTGATACTCTGGACTTGGGTATTTCCTAAAGGAATGTTCTGATATAGCTTGATGCTTACTTAAACATTTGCATTTAAAATCAAACGTTGAGTTTCAGCTTAACCTTGACTTAGAATACCATTATAGAACACACTTTTTTCTGGTTGCTTCTTTATTGTAAAATAACACATTTTACAATATTTAATTGGATGCCAGCAACTGGCTTTTGTTTTCATCAAACTAAACTGATGTACTTTAACTACTGCATCAAGTTTTATCACCAAATTACAAGAAGCTGATGCTTTGAAATATACCACTTCCTTCACAATGTCAAGAGGGAGCACAGCAATTGATTTAACTTGATAAATAAGACATTACTTCTTATTTCAGGGAGCTAACCAGCATTTATTGTGCCTGAATTAATTACATTGTTACCTTTCATTGGATGGTCAGGAGACATGTATTCAAGAAGGGAAGTCTTGCATTTATTCCATAATTGCAGCTTGCTACAACACCCTTCCAATGACTGGGATGTGCCTTCTCCACACTGCCCCCTGTTGTCAGTGCAGTCCAGTTCTCTCACAGTGGGCCATGTCTGGTGTGGCGTCCAGCCAGCCAGTGAGGGGAAGCACAACACTCCAGCACCCTAGTCCATTTTTTTGCAGTGGGTGTCATGTTGCCTTTTTTCCAAGTAAATTTAAGAGTGATAGATGGACAATATGCCACTTATGCATAATAAAAGGCACAACTGGTGAAGTACAGCATCCATATGAAAAATTCTCTGGGACTAAAATTTATGTATATAAAGAACAGGAAAAAAACATACTGAGGAATTTTTTGTTTTGTAAAAAACACTAAACGGTACCACTGTGTAAACCCATTAGTTAAAAAATATATCAACATTTCCATTTCTGTTAATAAACTTACAATAATGCTGGGAAATTCAATATTGTTAAACCACTTTTTGTTGTAACTCATAAGCTAGCTGTTTTATTGTAACCCATAAGCTGTTTCTAATGCTATTTATGTTATGATAATTTTTAAATATTTTTATAATTTTGAAAATACAAAGAAGACACAAAAAGTAATATGACTACCTCTAATCTTAATGCTAAAAATTCTAGGGTACCTCTTGAAATATTTTTACATTCTTGACTTTTAAAATTTACATATATTATTAATACAGGTATGTTTCATTTCTCATACCTCTTTCCTCTTGATAGTATAGCAATAAATTCCCATTTTTCCATCACGCTAAATGTTATTTTAAAAGATAACTCAGGGGTAAAGAACACTATGTGGTATGGAAGTACTGTAATTTACCACATTTTAGTGACCATACAGTTTGTTTCCATCCCTTCTGCACTGTAACCTGGTTCTGACATCCTCACGTGGAAATCTCTGAGTGCATCTGGGTCTTCGGCTGTAGCCCCCATCCCTTCTCTGAAGACCAGATCCTTACAGCCTGGATGGTGTCTTCCGCTGAGTGCCCAGTGGGTGGTTCCCAACTGACATGCTTCTCTGCCCCTCTGCCCTTCTGCCCACCGCAGGCAGCGCTTCTTTCCCAGGACACTGAGACAAAAGCCTGGTCTTCTCTCCTTTTCTCATTCCCCACTTTCGATTCGTCAGTTAGTTTTATTGACTCAGTCTTCCAAATCCTAGTCTGCGTTCTTCCTTGTTGCTCCCCTAGCCCCAGGCTTCTGCCCAGTCCTGCCTGGACTGCTGTGAGTCCGCAGTTCTCATGCCACACCTGTGGGCATCATGTGGCTGCAGACCTCAGGGGCTTTCAGAACACCTGAGTCAATCCCAGGCTCCTTCCCTCTGGCCACAGTCTGCCCCTGTTCACCCTTTTCTTCCACCTCCTCTTCGCCCTTTTTCTACCACGCTGGCTGCCTTCTGTCCTTGCTGGCTGATATGCCCCCTCTCATACTCCATCTGTCTCTTCCATTTTGGCCAGGATTCAGTGGAAATGGCCTCTCTCTCAGGGGTTCTGCCTGCTGATCATGTGGGAGGCTGGTAGTCACTATCAAACAGACCTGCACATGTGATTCCTTCCTATGTGTACCTTTTTTGAAACCCTCAGGAACTTGTTTATCACTCATCAGAGTGTAAGCTGCCTGGACACAGCAAACACACTCAGCCTGTGTGCCATCAGCTCCATCCTCAGACCCAACAATAGTGCTTGCTGTGTGGTGGACACTAAATATTTACCAAATTAAGGAATAAATCCATGGGGATTGACTACTATATACTGCGTAAGTAGAACTTCTCAGTCAAAAACTTATTTTCTAAATTTTTGTCTGTTAACCTATAGTGGCCATACCCCAAAACACCCACTTTCCCTCCCACCAACCTGGCGTGGCTCCTGCGCAGCCTCCCCAGCACGGCACACAGTTGTTCAGCCAGTTCATTTGACCAACTGTTCTCGTCTTCATCTTAGTGTTTGTTAATGGCACCAAAACATTCTGGAGCTGGAAAACCTTTCTAATTAGAAGTCACATGTATCTGGTGACTTCTGGACATAAAGGGAAAAGGAAGAGAGGACACATTCACTGAGACTATTGGGGACTGTCTTCATTGCTTTTCATTTTCATGTTTCCGCTTGAGTCATTTATCCTCGTGATAACCCAACAAGAAGGGCTTTTTTTTTTTTCAGATGAACATACAGCATCTGAGACATTATAGTTCATGGAAGTAATAAGTTATGAGATTGAAATTTATACCCAGGTCTGGCTGTTGCCACAGCCCCACACTGTTTGTGTGATGTCATAACAACCAAGGGTTTGTGTCTGTCATCCAGACTTCTGAGACTCAATGCCGAACTTTCTCTGTAGATTCTGGGCATTAGTATTCTACTCAGAGCATTTGTAAAAGAAACAAGTGTCATTCCTTTAGAAGATTTCAACAGACTCGAGTATTTGTTCAGCTAGGTAAAGGGAAGTTTCACAGGTAGTGAAACGGAAGAGCCTGGGATCCATCACTAACATGGGCAAAGAGACAGTGAGTTGCTGTTGGAAGTTTTAGCACAGCTTTTATTGTGCCGTTAATATAACTTCACCATCATAATTTGCACAGATGAACTTATATTATCTCCTGGAAATGCCTGCAGCCTCAGAGACTTGCCACCTACTTCAGAAGGGCAGAGTCTTTTTTATTCTGAGGCTGCTGTGGAGCTAAAAAGATAAGTGACCCTGGGGAGATCCATCTAGGACTGAACTTTCTGTCTTAGCTTATAGAATCAAAATTATGAATATTTATTGGTTTCTGAGAATGAGGAGATCATCACAGATATGCTTACCTCAAATCGAGAAGATGAAATTGATTTGGGATATGCATAAAATTGTTAAAATGTCTCATATAGGTGACTTAGTAGTCATCTGAATGTCATTAAAATAACTAATTTAGAAAAACAAGAAAATAGAGATGGCATGAGAATGGCTTAAGCTTAAAAAATGAGATTTGAATTGCTTTTATACTACTTTTATAGTACCCTAGCTATATGAGTTACCTTTTTATTTTTGTTATTTTTAATATCCAAAACACTTAAAAATATAATTCAGTAATCAGGAAGAATCCCAAGTAGGCCCATAGAACTTTGTTTTTTGCTTTGTAGCAGCGATCTCTGTCAAGGCAAGGAGGGGAGGCAGAGTTTCAATGAAATAGTTGCATAGTTTAACTTTTTAATAAGAGGGGAGTGGGTATAAAAAACTGGGGAGTATTTATGGAACTGCATATTTGACAAAAGGCTATTTGTAGGAAACTAATTTAGAGTGGAAACAAACAGTTATGAAAAATGAGGAAATCCTGATGGGAAAAAAAAAGTGTGGCAAGCTCACATCAAATAGGAGTGTGAGAGTAATTTGCTATTCTAGGAAATCCAGCAGCTGGTTTATCTAAAGCTTCCTCTTTTCCATGAGTTCTGGAACAAGGACAGGAAATGGTGCAAAAAGCATGCTGACTTTCCTGTCACAGACTTCTATAAAAATTCAATGGCAAAAAGTGATTTTTAAAAGCTCAATTCTTAACCATTTTGGGGACATTATAATGAAATAATGCATAAATTTCTAACTGTCATTATTTAGAAAATTTCCAAGGGAGAAAAATTTGGAATAGAATAGAGAAAAGAGGAAACACATTTCTGCCTATGTTGTTCATCAAAAGTGTACTGTATTGAACTCAACCCTCAGAATAAGCTTCATAGAATAATGAAGATTTTACCTAAACATTGAGAAAATCATCCAGAGACCTAATGTAAAGTAGAATATAGATAACATTTTATAAAACTGCACTTAATTGTTCTAAATAAGGAAAGAACAGGGCTGGTATAAATATAGTTGGGATCCCAAGGGAGACAAGGTCCAAAATAGAAGAGGGAAACATGAAAATACAAACTATAGAAATACATCTAGAGGAAACCTGGAAAACATTTTACTTGCCTTATAGGTAGGACTATCTTTTTTAAAGTCATTCTAAGAAATTTAAATATAATCTCTCTATAAAGTCCCACAAAGAAAAAGATTCCTTACCAAGTCTCAGAGTGGGAAGGTGGGGAGATATTGGTTGGAAGGTATAAGTTTTCAGTTAATAGGATGAATATGTTCTAAAATTAGAGTATATTCTAATATGGTCTAATATTAGTGTTCTTTGATTTAGGTTGTAGTGCTGTGTTGTGCACTTGGAATTTACTAAGAGTAGATTGTAAGTGTTCTCGGCGCATAAAACATGGCAAAAAAGAAAAAGACTTCCATTTTCCTTAGTGACACAGAGAACTTAATTCTTTATTCCATTCAGAATATTACTTAAGTATTTAAAACCATTTTCTATTCTCATGGTGGCCAATAGAACCAGACACAGGAGTGGGCATAAGTAGGTTTACAGTAGTAACACAAATAACATAAGAATTAATAATAATACAAGAATAAACTCTGTGTTTTGTGTGCTCATGACTGTTTACCTACTTTTACTCACCCCTGTATATTAGATATATATTTATAAGAGCCATCTTTATTAAGATACATATTTTTAAGTAACAAAATATATTTTCATTGGAATTTTTGCCTTATCTTGCTCCACAGTCATTACAGAGACACAGCTAGGCCAGAAATAGATTTAAACACTTTTTAAAAGATATGCTTCTGTTTGCATAAGATTCTCCTGGGTTCCAAATTAGATTTGGGTTGAGGGCACAAAAATCCAATGATGTGTACTGGTTTGCTATTGCAGCTGGAAAAACAACCACAAACTCTGTGGCTTAAACAACAGAAACTAATTCTCTCACAGTTCTGTAGGACAGAGTCTGAAAAGAAGACATTGTTGGGGTCACAGTCCCTGGGGCTCTGGGGAAAAACTGTCCGGACTCTCCAGCTGCTGTGGCTGCTGCCTGCCTTGAGGTGTGGCTGCCACGTCCTCCTGTCTTGCTTTCTGTCTTCCCATTGCCTCCTCTTTGGTGGAGATCATCCCTCCTTTGCCTTCCTCTCACATGTGTGACACATCAGGGCCCACCCGGAGAGTCTAGGGTCGTCTCCCCACGGCAGGATCTTAACTTACTCGCATCTGCAAAGACCCTTTTTCCAAAGAACAGAACACCTGCAGACTCCAGGAGTTAGGATATCTCTGGGGGACAGTAACTATCCTCTTGAACAGGGAGTTTCCTCAAGCAGCTTTAAATCTCATGCAGGTTGAGGAAGAGTTTGGAATGTAGGTGTTAACTGGAGCTTAGAGTTAAATAAAACTAGTCAAAGCTACCAGAGCTGTGACAGTGCAGGGCAGCAGGTATTTTGGGTGAGAACATAGCTTGGTGCCCAAATCCCTTTAAACCCCAAATACTTCGTCTGTTCTCAGGTCCTCAGGTCACGCTGTAGAGCCCAGTCATTCTGTGCTGATTAAATGTCGTAGGAACTCAGTTTTAAAAGTTTTAGTGAAGTTGATTTAACTTACTAGAAATTTGTTTTACGAGGTTTATTTAAACATTTTGCCTACATTGGCTTATACTAGAAGTAGGTCTGACTACTCACTCTTGGGCATTTTTAACATTCCACGGTTACATGAGTAACCCTGTTTTCTGGTGATAATTTTCCTCCAGTTCAGGCACTTCATTATCATGGTAAAGAAATTAAAAAGATAAAATAACAGCTCTGCCCTGGCTTTACTTTGGAGTATGTCTGACTGAGAGAACGGTGCGTGGTAAGACCGTGGGACAATCAGGGAGCCCCTGTACAGGGCAGGCCAAGCCGCGGACCTTGAGAATCCTGAGGCCCTGGCATTGACTCTGCCACTAGGCCAGTCAGTTTAAGGGAATGACCCAGGTCCAGCAGTCTGTCACAGTAATGACAGGTAGGGAAAGCATGTTAGTCCCTAAGTGTCCCCAGTGCACCTGCCAGTGGAGAGGGAGGCTGGAGTGGTGACAGCACATCGTATCTTCTGTGTGACATGTTCATCTCCACTTAGATGCCTAACTGTGGTTCCTTTGATTCAGGTTCTTCTGTGTGTGACTTTTACCTTTGAAGAATTCTTTGGACCCAGGTTAGTTTTTGCTTTTTATCCTTATTTCTGTCAGGTAGGATGAGACACTGTTTCCCTTTGGGAAGTGAAGGTTTCTCCTTGGAATGTGAGTTTGAAGGGAGCTTAGAGAGTTCCTTGCTCTTCCTTGACCCCACTCTCATGGAGAGATGTTTGCAATTCAGCATGGAGTCAGGGGTTCTCCAGCACCCCCAGGCTTCCCCAGCCATGGGGAAGAGAGGTCCAGTGGCAGAGAAGTGGCCCCAAGAAGAAAGGTCGCCACATATTGCAGCCTTTTCCTGATAGCAGATATGATTCCTGTCACTAATGACAATCACATGTAACATGTCTGAGTGTGAGTGTATTTGCAATGATTGATTAAAAATTCTCTGCAGTGATGTACCAAGTTCATATAGAATTAAACTGAGATCTTTATCTCAGAATGACTGGAAGAACATATTCTAAGAAAAGCATCCCCTCCCCTCCCTGCCCATGGACAATGGAGAGAAGGGCAAACTAGGAACCCGTACTTCCCGCCCGCCGCCCTCCCCTGTCTCCTCTCTCCTGGGCCTGCCCTCCTCCTGCCCTCTTTCCCAGGACCCACAGAAGGGCACATTCTCCTGGATCCTGTACTTCTTCTGAATACCAGCTTAATAAATATCCCTGAGGGAGAACAGGGGCATGTTCTCTACTCACTGGGAGGTCTGGGGTCCAGGTCCCCAGAGAGGCTCCTGCTGTAGAAAATGAGAGCAACTGAAATTCAGCAGATCTCTCCTCCGTGTGCCCGGCTCTCAGTGTCTGCTGCTCCAGGCAGTCGGGTCTTTCCATTCTGTGCCCTCAGCAGACAGGAAGGCTGCGCCGGGACGTAACTGGAGAAGCACTGTCCCAGTGCCAGAGTGCGCTGGCTCGGCGTTTGTGCTCTCAGTGTCTCTGATACCGGAGTATGTATACACTGTGTGTGTGCATAGGTAGGTGCATGTGGCAGTCCTGTCACCTGTTCGCCCTGCGACAGTGAGAGTGTTGTTTCATTCTGTGAGCGGCGGCTTGGTCTCTCGGAGATGTGGGTACACAAGTACAGCCTCACGGGAATGTTTTCCTAAATGGCAAACAGTGCTTATTAGGGGAAAGGGCACATAAAGGCGTGGAGAAATTTCAAGATACAGATCTCTCCTACAGACCTTTGCTGACCTGAGTGGCTCATCCCACACATCACCCACTTAGCTCATCATACAATAGTTCAGTTGGCTGCTAAGGAAACTCTTGAAAGGGTCTTTGTCATTAGTTTAGACTAAGAAAAATACAGTGATAATGCAAATCCTTAGAAAATACACTTACACATTGGCAATAGCTTAGTAGTTTCATTCATGTTGTCAAACCTGTGCCATGGGAAAGCGATTTTATCTTTCGGGGTTTAAAAAGTTAACTCTTCTTCCTGGGATGAGTTCAGAATCTAATAAAGAATAAAAGCAATACTTGAGAGAGGGCAGAACATATCACCACCACCTTCATCACTAATGAGCTGAAGTAGGAAGATGCTGGCTCACGTCAGTGCTGAAGTGCGTTCCCCAGTAATGAACCTCAGAGCCGGGCACAGCCACCCTGTCAGGTGTCCCCACAGGGCTGCAGCTGTCCCTGTGGATGGCAAGAATAGAGTGCAGAGCAGAGCAGACACATGCAGGGTGGGTCTCAGTATAAACCTTGGAAATTCAGTGCAAAGGAGAATGCAGGAAATGATCTTAACAATGAAACAATGCAAAAGCATTTCTTGGAACTAAAGGACGAGAGTCTGTAGGTTGAAGAGGTGTGGCGTTCAATGCACAAGGCCCACTTGGGGCACGTGACTGTGCCGGTCCAGAGCCCCTGGGCAGCCTGGGGCATCATAGAGCAGTATGGGAGCTCTGATGCTCAAACCCCTGTGGACACCAGCCTGCTTGGTGATGGCTGGGTGAGAGCAAAATCAGCACCAGCTGTCCCTTGCTCCCATAGTAGCACCCCCATGGCATCTACCTCTCTGTGCAGTGGACACTGCTTTGAGCTTCTTTGATAATCTGTGATTTTCTCTCTCTCGCCCTATCAGGGCAGCCCCTGCCCCATCGGTGAGGTCCCTGAGTGGAAGTGGTCAAAGCTCCAGTTCCTTTACTCTCAAAAGGAATCACTTAGCCATTAGTAAATGCACACAAATACATGGGCATCGAGCCTGTGCATTTCTCTTCCCACTGGAATTCAACCTTTGGATACTGGCCGATGCATTGGAGTAGAACTGGCTGCTATGACTCCTCTGTTCAAGTCCCAGCTCAGCCTGTGTGTCCTATCAGTGACCAGCTAACCCTGCAATCGCCACACTGAGGAAGTCACATCAAATGTCTGAGTTACCTTCACAGGCCTCCTGGAGGACAGTGGCAGTGCTCCCTGTCTTACCTGGGGTTTGACCTAATGGTGTGGTGGTGTCCTTTTCTGCCTGCAGCTCCTGTGAGCTGCTACATAGGCCTCGTAGTCGAGGTGCTGGGGGATTGTTCTCCCACCAACATGACAGTGAGATGGGATTTGCATGATGGCTGCTGACAAATTCCTGGGCCACTTTGATGAGATGGAGAAATGATTCTAATGTATACATTTTTTGCAAATCTGGTATTCTTTCTGAAGCACTTAGGTGGATAACAGTGCTAATTTTCTGTCTGAAACCGAGAAGCTTAACTTACCTCTAGGCTGCATGTCAGTAAATTATTGTTAAAAAAGTAATACTGGTGAAGGTCATGCTGAATGAGATTCTCCTAATTCAGTATCAGCTTGCATCAGGATAATGCACGTTTCCAGCCAGTGTCCATCATAATTAGTGATCATCAGCCATGAGCAAGTTCATAAACTTGTGTTTGTCTCCACTGCTTTTTAAAGCCATTTTATTTAAATGACAGCTTTTGGCATTAGGCTCTTAATATAGCATGACTTTGTTCTCAGGGATTACTGGATTTTACATGTTGTTTATGAAAGACATCCTCTGGTGGGGAGGGTCAGCAAAGTGAATAGTAGCAGCAAATGCCAGTTTTTCTTAATGGGTGATCTGAGACATGTGTTACATACACCTGTGTTGTTTGGAATTTCCTTCAAAGTGATCAGTGTTATTTCAGAGAACAAATAAAATCAAGTTTCTATGGATTCCACGTAACATTTCAGAGTAAAGAGAGAGACATGAGCTGGTGCACTTTACACGTAGTCCTTCCGTGTCAGCGATGACTTCAATCCCTCCGTGAACGCGTGCTCTTTCTTCTCTAGGGGAGCCTCGCCTTCTGCTACTTCCCTTCCCCTGAGCCCGGCTTCTTTCTGTCCCAGGCTCTTCTGATGCACTAACCAGGCAGCTTCGCTGGGAGCCTCCCTGGGGTGCGACCAAGGACAGGGCAATGCAGGTCAGTAACATAGAGACATGAAGCCAAGGAGAGAGTCCACAGAAAGTCACTCTGGTGGGACACTGGCCCTGGTTCCCTGGCTGTCCTGGGACCCTCTCTTCCCCCAGTCATCTCCTTCCCTTTACTGATTTCACCGCACAGGAAAGAGTCATCGGGATAAGACCATCACACTAAATGTGCACGGCCTATATTAAAAACTAATTACACCACACATACATAATCTCATTAACAATGCAGTCCGGCCCCACAAACCGTCCTTCTGTCCCCTCTGGTTGTTCTGCTGGGAGCCGCTCCTCCTGACGCAGCCACCAGCTGCCTCTCCAGCCCCCTGTCCTCTCTATCCTCTCTGCAACTGCCCTGTTGTCATCTAAGAATTTCAGTTTTGCTCGGCCCACGTCTCTAAGTTGAAATCCCCATTTTGTATGTGTGTTTCTCTTTTCCTTCTTTAAATTTCTCATACAGCTCTTTCCCTGTAACTCTATCATCTGGAGCCAGTTTCCACACTGGGTCCCCATCACAACCCAGAAAGGCCCCTAGTCAGTCAGTCAGCACAGGAGGTTGGCTGGGACCTCTGGTCTCCAGGTCTAGTGCTTTTTGTATACGGATGACCCAGATATCAGCACGTGAAAAGGCAATTCATGCTAACGTTCCCTGGTAATTTATCAAGAGTTAGTCTTTTGTACGTACATACAAAACTATTTTTGGTAAGGGGAAGAACTGCTTGATCTTCCTACTCCTCGCCCAGTTTCCGTTTGCTCTCAGCAGAGCAGCCAAAGCGATTCTTGTGGAAAAGCCAGCGCTCAGGACCTTCCTCCCACTGCCCTGCCCTGTACCCCTTCCACTCAGCCTTGGCCGGCATCGCAGCGTCCTGGAGGCCGCAGGGTTAGGGCTTGTGTCTCTCTTGCCACTGCTCCAACTCTTCCTTCTTGGCAGTCCTAGTGCGCGTGCGCACGTGTGCTCCCAGCCGGTGCTCAGGCCAGCCCGGTGCCTGCAGCGCTCCCCGCCCCCTCTCTTCCTGTGGGTAACCAGCTCACTCCCTGCGCCCTGGGGGAGGGAGCCACCCTCCCTCCTCCTCTCTGCACCCGGCCTTCCTATTCTCCCTTTTGTTTTTGCCATGTTTTTTACTTTCGGGCATGTGATACAATTTACTTTTTACTGGCTTTGTTGTGTATTGTCTTATTCCTCTGCCATAATTTATGTTAAGGGCCATGATTTTCATCTCTGTTATTATTATTATCACTTAAAACAACAATGCTTGGCATATATTAAATTTTGGTATTCAAAAACTGTCTATTGGATGGAAGTATTAATCTTACCCAGTTGACAGTTTGCCCTGATGTTACCCTCGGACCAGAAGTCACTGCTGCAGAGTTTCCTGAGACTGACTATGGTGGAAGAAGCTGTACCTCATTCTGATTGAAGAGAAATGTCAGTATGGTGAAAAGCTAAGCCTCGTGTATCCTAGAGTAAGGGTTATTTGAAAGAGACTTAAGGTTTTGTTTTTGTGTTTGCTTTTTCAATTAGGGTATCATTTTTGTGGTTACATTTCTCCTTTTATGAAAACAGATTTTAAACAAATATTCCCCATGGTGTCGAGCACTCATCCCTTTAAGAAAGTGGTATTCCCTGAGTGAAGCTGAGCAGGCGAGCTGTGTTTCCTCTGCCTGTTGAGTGCCCTGAGGGCTGTGGGCACATTTTCTTCCCCTCTGGTTAACTGAAGTCCTCTGTCTATTGGGAATGAATTCAGAGACAGAAACTTGATGTCCTAGTGAAGCCCAGGGACAACCGGAGTAACTCTTATCATTTCTAACATCTTACAAGAATCGCAGAGGAGGAACAAGAGTATTTTTTGACCTACTTTGTTTCTGAGTTTGTTGGATTTTACCACATCTCACTTTCCTGAGAAATTAAAATACCTTTGAACACAATCACCAGCTTCACCTCATGCCCCTGACACTGAGTGAAATTGTTTCCTGGTTCAGGTCACTTTCACCAGACATGGGTGTGGCTTCCAAGTCCTGGATGCTTTGTGGTGTCTTATAAAGAGATCACGTCTTCCCCCATGTTGAGTCAGTTGTTTGGAGATTTTGCTGGAATAAGGTTCCTTTCCAGAGGCTGGGGAAATGATGGACCCTCAGAGCCAGAGCAGGGCATGAGGGGCCCAGGAAAATGTCCAGCACAGATAGCACTGGTCACGACTGCACACTTGGCCACAACTTGGGGACAGAGCAGGAGAGCATGTAGGGACACACGGGGTCTGGAGCATGTGTGTGCACTCCCAAAGGCCATGTATGTGCTTAGTTATTTGAATACACATGCATTTTGAAATTACTTTTATTGTGGCAAAAAAACACATAGTATTAATTTACTACCTTAACCATACCTATGCATACAGCTCAGTTGTGTGAAATATAGTCACAGGGTTGTGTGTTAAACCTCTGTTCCCCTGAGTCACCAACTCTCCATCCCTTCCTACCAGCCCCTGGCAATCTCCATTCTACCGTCTGTCTATAAATTTGACTTCTCTGGGTGCCTCATATAAGTGGAATTATAAGTGTTTGTCTTCTTTGTGATTGGCTGATTTTCCTCAGCTTAACGTCCTTAAGGTTCATCCGTGTGGCAGCCTGAGCCAGGATTCCCTTCCTCTTTGAGGCACGTATCCTGATGTGTGAACATACGAGGCTGCGTGCATCCATTCATCTGGCAAGGCTAACCTCTCCCCCAATCTGTGCCCCTCCTCCCAGGGATCTAGTTAATGGCATTTGTAAATGAAGTCACAGTGTTTACAGGATGTATTTGAGATTATTCAGAAAGCGGAATGAGGCAGCACTGGAGTGACTCCTGTTTCAAAGTGAGGAGGAGAGAAGTAACTGGCGAGTAGCTGGGCTCGTGGCAAGGAAATCAGAGTTCGCCACTTCTGCCCAGTTGCTCGGACTGCAGGTGTTTCACTGCAGCAAAGACCCCGACAGCCCGTTAACGTTCCACTGGAAACACACCCCCCGCACCCAGCCTGCTCCATCCCAGCCCTGCTCAGGGAGAATTCAACAGAGTTTTCGGCTTTCTCCACGTGAAAGCATTTCCCAGGAAAATGCATTGCCATAAACAGCCTGGGAGACCACCTGAGGTCTGTACATTGAAAGTGAAACATGAGGAAGTGCATGTATCTGTGACTGATTGCTCCTCTGAAATCTGTGAAGGATGAGAATCAGAGGCTTCCGATGGGTCCCCGACGTGGTGTTATTCTGGTATCTGCTGGCTGTCTTCTTTTCCCCTCCCTCCCTCCTCTCTTTCCTTTCCTCTTCTTTTCTTTTTTCTTTCTTTTCGCTGTCTGTTCACTGATAAGGTTTTTCTATAACCCATGCACTTTTCATTTTATTTTAAAATGAGAAATTCTCCTTTATTTGTTCAATTACATTTTGAAAAACACAGTGGAGAACAATTTGTTCAGAGAAAATTCATTCTGAATGGAATTGTCACCCCTGAGAGAGGGTGGGGTAACCTGTGAGGCCAGCTGGGAGAACTGACCATGACCTTCTGGTGAACGGGACACATGGCACGTGTTTCACGACTTCCACGCATCCTGCCCTCCCCCACCTTGCAGCCACAGAATGGTTAGTTGTATCAATTCTTACAGGTATTAACAACATGCACCTGGGCTTCAGAATGATAATTGCTTCTGAGTACAATCTGCTTAATAATTTTGCATTGGTTTCTATTCCAATGTAAAATTCTGCATAAAATGTCATATTTGAATGTAACATCCTAAGTTTTTTTTTTCCAAATCTTGCTTCCTGGCAGATTTATGTATTGGCTCCATTTCAGGTATTCCCAAGTGTTGCGTGATCTTGAGGGAGGCCAGGCCTGTTTGCAGGATGTCTCCCCTTCCTGTCTTCATTGCTCCCCAAAGTGCCCATCAGGCCATTCTGATCCCTCACGAGGGTCATCACACTGCTGGCAAACCCCCTCATGAAGGATGGCAGATGTGTAAATGTGAAGCCATTACTATCTGAGATGCTTATTATGTTATTCTTTCCCTGGAAGTGTGCGTTGTGTCATGACCAGGGCTCAGAGCCTGAGGAATAGGACACCAATGGTTCGAGTTCCAGTGTCACTGCGGACCAAGGAAATGAGGCGAGTGTGGTGAGGCGCAGGCTCCTGTGGGGACATAGCACAAAGATGATGGCACATTCGTGTGGTTCACAGCTTTGTGAGCAATTATAGTAAGGATATCCAGGAACCTGTGTCTTGTGACTTTCCAGTTTCTTGTACAAGGAAGGCTTGTGTTTGTTTTTATGTTTTATACACTTTATATTTTTATGTTTATTATAAATGTTTACTGAGTTTTGCAAAGATGGTTAAGCTCTTCATCAATTACCATTTTTTTTAGTGCCTCCCAAGGCCAGATGAGCAGCAAAACCTCCTGAGTCAGCAGGACACCACCCAGTGCCCCCACCCAGAATCTCCAGGTCCCCTGGGCCCTAAGTGCATCTTGCAATTGGCTCCCAAGTGATTGCTGCATAGCCAGGTCAACACCTGCTGGTGGGCCACTGAAAACCACTGATCTGTAGTCGCCTGGTTCAGAAGCTTGGAGCAGTCCCGGAGTTTGCTGTTTATCCTCTATCAGGGAACTCGATCCTACTGACTTTACCTTTTAAATATTTTATTGATCCATCATTGCCACTGTTAGCATGAATGCCTCACTATTTCTCTCAAAGAAATGAGATTCTATTCTGGTATGATTTAGGCATTTATGAAATATCTATTGAATGAGTGGCAAAATGAATGAATGAAGGATAGCATGATAGATGTACTAAATGCCTTTCTGACCTGAGGTTTTATTATAGTCCTCATTTTCCTGCATTACCAATCTACCAACCCTACCAAAGAAAATAATAGTTTTCTTAAGCCCAGACTAGAACTTAGGATTCCTGGTCTCTCTATGTGGTATACATTGCTATACCGATTCATAATAAATCACTTCTGGAGTACCAAACAGATTTGATTCAATGTTTGCAAATGGTGATGACATGGCTTTAAAGAAACTGGAACAGCATGTGTCATTTTCCAGAATTATCAGAATTCTTGTTGCCTGTACTTATGTTTTAAAAATCATAACCAAATGCTGTTCTTGTGGATGCTCTTAGTACCTATGAAGGTGTTTCGTCTGAGGCTAGGATATTGGAATTCACATAAGGAGACTCTGTGTAATCTCTGCATCTATGTAACTAGAGTTTAGATTTCACCTTAGCAATGTTCTAATTTACTGAGAAACTCATTCTTCTTGACGGAGAAGACAAAATATATAGTTGACCCTTGAACAATGTGGGTTTGAATGATGGGGGTCCACTCATATACAGATTTGTTTTCGGTAAATACAATAAATGTATTTTCTCTCGCTCATGGTTTTCTCATAACATTTTCTTTTCTAGTTTGCATTATGGTAATAACACAGTGGATAATACATATAGCATACAAAATACATGTTGATTCACTCTTTATATTACTGGTAAGGCCCCAGTCAACAGTAGGCTAGTGGTTAGGTTTTGGAGGAGTCAAAAGTAACATGGAATTTTTGGCCCTCGCTGGTGTGGCTCAGTGGATTGAGCACCAGCCTGCCAAGCAAAGGGTTGCTCATTCAATTCCCAGTCAGGGCACATGCCTGGGTTGCAGGCCACGGCCCCCAGCAACTGCACATTGATGTTTCTCTCTCTTTTTCTTTCTCCCTCCCTTTTTTACATAAATCTAAAAAAAAAAAACTAACATGGAATTTTTGGCTATGCAGGGGGCCAGTGCCCATAATCCCCGCATGGTTCAAGCATCAGCTATATTAAAGTTGGGGTTTTTACTTTCACTTTTTCATCCAACAACATTGCCCAAAAGCAGTAATGTGAGCTTTCATACACGTAAAAGAATTTTCTTGTGTGCAATAATTGTGCATTTCAACTTATTCTGAATATTAGATTTAAAAAATGTGGTCATCAGTCCTTAGTAATTGTTAATACTTCATACTCACTATGTGGCAGGCATTGCTGTAAGAGGTTTAGATATTAACTCGAATTAACAACAAAAACACTACAATGATCACCATTGCAGGAGGAAGAAACCAGGGCACAGAGACACTAAGTGATTTTCCTACAGTTCTATAGCTCAAACATCTGAGTACAGATTTGAACTCAGGCTGTCTGGCTCCTGTATTCTTAAGCACTGCACCAGAATGTCTTCCACTGAGCTATCCTCAGTGGCATACCATCAATTGGCAGGTTAGTGCTGTGAACTCAGGGAAGAGGACGTGAGGCTTCCACACTGAATCTGTGGGTTACCTACCCCGTCCTCTGCCACTCAGAGAATTTATGAGTATGCAGATGACATTACTCCGCCCATATTTTCCCAAGTCGCTTGGAGTCTGCCTCTGCTGTACAAGAAACACACCCTCCCCATAAACTGAAAAGAAATTGACTAAGCAAATTGAACTGAGCAGCATTATCAGTTTTCGTCTTTCCTTCTCCTTTAAGCAAACTGTCAGTATGCTATTATCTAACAAGGAAGGAAAGTAAAACCCTGCATGCTGTTCACAGTTTTCAAGGATTTATATAATCCTTCGTTTTGGCAAAGAGTTTAGCAACTGTTTATGCCTTGTTTGAAAGTCACAGTATTCTCACAAACAAAAGAAAGAACTGTTAGGTGGTGTGATCGTGAGCATTTATCACAGCTGGTAGCACAATGAAGTGCTTCTGCTCAGGCTTCCAGACTAGTGCAAGGATGTCCACCTGCACTCACTCCTGCTGTCCTCTGTATGTCATTTGAGACGCACCTCCTTGCCAATTTACATATATTGTGTATGTATAAACACACACATGTGTACATATTTATTATATGTGAGATATTCAGAAACCTCACAGGATTTAACATGTAGCAGTTTTCCCCGAAAGGGCCCCTCCAGGTGGTAGTCTGGTCGGTGCCCATCTCTCCACTGTTGGAAGTGCTGGCCTCTCACCCACAGGCCCTCTGACTGCTGAGTGGTGCCATCTGGGTCACACTCAGAGCACTGGGCAGGGACCAGGGACACACCCTTCGCAAACATGCCTTAGGCTGCTCCAGAGTTGCCTTTTGTCACCTCTTTTGAACCCTCCCTGGGCAGCCCCGGTGTTCACTGTCACGGAGGCTGCTGGCTGGGGCCCGGGGAGCCACCGCAGGCCCTAGGCTCTCCCAAGCCTGGCTTGTCACTTGACGGGACATCAGTAAGTTACAAGAAGGAGGGCAAGGGATGTGGTGAGGACTTCTGATAATAAAAAGTGACTATTGAAATTTGGAAAATCCATATGAAGTAGGTTTTTGTCATCCTTCTCTATGGGATAAAAAAAATCAAAGGTTAGAGGTAAGAACCTGTTTATGGTCACACAACTGTGAAGCACAAACCAGAATTCAAGTCCAGGCCCCACACCAGCACTCGTTCTTCTTAGAGAAGGTACCGCTGAGGTGTGTGTGCATGTGTGTGTGAACCTGTGTGTGTGCATGTAAATGCTCACAGTTGCCCCCAGGCAAACATTGATTGACAGCCTTCACGACTGAACCCCTGAGCCAATCACCTTGTGGGCACTGACAAGACTCAGGCCGGTCACCTGTGCGTTGCGTGATTAATTGGTGGCCAGCATAATGCCACTCTCTTAATTAATTTATCTCATTTAATGCTCACAATACTCCTGAAAGGTAGGCAGTGTCCCATTTTCTAGGTAATGAAACTGAATCTTAGAAGATTAACTTCTCATTTAACAAGTAAGTGGAAAAGCCAAAGCTCGAACCTGGGCTGCCCACCGCCAAAGCCTGTGTGTTAACCCAACATTATTTTAAAAGGAGTTAAGAAAATGTTTCATACTTTTAAAAATATACAGAGCAGAGAAAAATCAGTTCTACAAATAATTTGTGATAGCTTTCTTTTTCATCTCTGCCAGAATGTTGTGAAAATAATATAAAACAATACATATAAATATCTAATAGTTGTAAATTTTTAATGTAACCACTTTGCAAATACATGCCACTTAAGTAACTACAACTTTGGATGTTTTGGTTCTGGCAGCACCCTCCCTGTCCCCGCTTAGAGAGACTGTGCTCACTGCAAACCCCGTGAATTCACCGCTCCACCCTCCACCACACTTTAGTGGATAGTTCGATATCTGTTTTCCTTGGGAAAATGAAATTCTATAATGGTGTGCCTTTTGACCCAGCAATTTCACTGCTGGGATTATATCCTAAGAACCCTGAAACATCAATCCAAAAGAACCTATACACCCCAATGTTCATAGAAGCACAATTTACAATAGTGAAGTGCTGGAAACAACTTGCCCATCAATAAGTGAGTGGATCAAAAAACTGTGGTACATTTACACAATGGAATACTATACAACAGAAAGAAAGAAGGAGACCCTACCCTTCCTGACAGCATGGATGGAACTGGATAGCATTATGCTAAGTGAAATAAGCCAAATGATGAAGGGTAAATACCCTATGATCTCACCTATAAGTGGAACCTAATCAAGAAAACAAACAAATCAGAAAAATATAACCAGAGACATTGAAATAAACAACAAACAGACAGTAACCAGAGGGGCAGGGGAGGGGGGAAACAGGGAAAGGGCTGTCAAGGAAAGTGTATAAAGGACACATGGACTAAGCCAAAGGCAAGTAGGATTGAGGGTGAGAAGTGGGGATGGCTGGGGCAGGGGGAAGAGGTAGAGAGAAAATGCAGACAGCTGTACTTGAACAACAACAAAAAAGAAGAATGTACTTGTCCAAAAAGTATTTAGGAAATGCCTCTGGTAGAGCTGGAACTGGGTTAAATATAAGAGATAGAAGGCATTTGAACAATTCAGTTGGGAAGATTCCGCACAGACACGAAGAACTACGGTAGTGTAGCTCAGTTTGGTAGGGGGATACCAGGTCTCATAATCTACTTGTACTGATTAGTCACTTAGCTAAGAATTACTTTGAATTCCTAGCAATTTACTTACTTTGCACTTTTACTTAGTAATTTTACTAACTTTGACTTGCTATTTTCTCCCTTTTCCCTTCCCCACACCCACTTTTCTGAGCACAATGTAAGTAAGATTTCTGTAGTTCCCGTCACTTGGCTTCATGACAGCATAAAGTCATCAGCGTAATCACCATAAGAGGACTTTGTTTTATTTTTTATCACCCGGCACATTTTTATTGTCAGAGTGGTTAGTAATCATTCATTTTTATTTACTCTAGCTGAGGGAGTTTTGCAAATATCTTGTGGCTATTTAGAAAAAATGCTTTAAATTATGGGTTCTGTCCCAGTCTGTTGACCAGCAGACACAGCACAGGCCCAGACCTTGCGACCCCACTGGCTTAAGCCCTTAGGAATAGACGGGTGTGCCTCTCCTGTGCCCGCCGGGGTTCCTGGCCACACAGCCCCCACCCTCCCCCATCTGGCTCAGCTCCAGAGTGTCAAAGCAAGGCTGTATTTTTCACAGGTTGATTGGAATAAATATTCTGAGCAGCTGAGATAGAAAATAAAGATAGATACTTAGTGCATATTTCAAACTCTTGAACTCTTAAGATTTTTGAAATAGACATTATTTTATACTTCCGTTAAACTGAATTCAAATAGCAGGGTGTTCAAGAAGAGGAGAGAAGGGTAGAAGTAAACATGAAATAGACTAGAAAATGCTGTGACACCAACAATGGAGTCTTTGGAAGCTGATGAGAGTGGCTGAAGCCTGGCATTGAGGACACAGGCAGGGTGGTTTAGGGTTCGAGGAAGTCTCGTTCACTCCCAGACCCAGCCTTCCGCAGGTGCCAAGTGTGGTGACGTGTTCTCTCCCCAGTGCGAGGGGCCTCTGTTGCGTGTGTGTCTGTCACGTTGCCCAGCGGCACAGAAACTGTGATCCTTGGTACTCTCCAAACTTATTCAGAGCTCAGTTCGCATTTACTGAGGTATCAGTATGCTAATGCCAGAGTCAAATTAAATTTGGGAACTTTTGCACTAGGTTCTGGTTGGAGTGATTTAAATAAGCCCATGACTTGCAGCCATGAGAGGCCATGTTTTTTCATGAAAGCAACAAAATAAAACTTGAAGAGTTATATAAACAATTGTTTGGAGATACAGTGAATATATGTAAGTCTGTACATACTTTCAGACAGACATTCACATGCAAATGTTGTCTGGGGGTTTGTTGCTAAAAGGTAACAATTGAGAAATTCCATTTGAATAAGGAGTGGTTATTCCTCTCTTTTGATTATGTATCTTCAAATGAGTTATCTGGGAGAAAAAATAGATATTCCGGAATTTTATGAGAATTAACCAGTTGGTCAGGAGGAAAGGGTTTCAGTTTGGTGAGAGTGGAGAGATATTTAAAGCTGAGGTCACTAGGCAAAGATTTTGAGCAGTTATAAGTGACTTGATTAAAGGAAATGCCTAAGATTATAGGAAGAGAGAATGCATGGAGCAGAGCCCTCTGTAACCATCAGCAGTTCAGAGACGTAAAGGAGAAACACCTCGCCCTTGGTCATTTTGTCAGAAGACTCACCCTCTGCTGGCCTGTCCCTGAACAGCAGGGCTGCAGAGTAAACACCGGCTGAACGGACAGGTGCAGTCTCTGTCCCCGGGCACAGTGGGTGGTGGCTTGGCGTGCCCACAGGTGTGTCACAGCTGTCTGTTTCTGGCTGAGTGTCAGGAAAGCCAGTGCGGAGTTACAGTTCAGTAAGTCTTTGTACTTGAAAGAAGAGACAGAACATGAATTCCACGTGGCCGTGTCAGATTTCCTAGGTTTTTGAGCTGAGGCAACTGCCGTATATCAATGTTGTCTATGTGCAAGGAGAAACAAAAAGAGCCAGTTCTTACTGTGAGCTTGTTACTTCCCAGGCAGTTTGCTTCCGTATTAAAAAAAAAAAAAAAGCTTTTCATTTTCAGTGTTGGTTTTATTATTCCCATTTTAGAGATGAGAACACTTTGCCCTCTCCAGTCATCTTGTTTGGGGAACTCATGAGGCACATACTGACCTGGTAGGTCAGCAGCCCACAGGATTTCTGTCTGCTCGGCTCAACTCAGGGAGCAGGCAGTCCAGGGACCCTGGTGCCGGAGAATTAACATGTTAAAAAGTCGTTAGGTTCTTCATAAAACAGTATTGGAGGCCAAGCCAAGTCAGAACTGATGGGAAGTTATGTAGGTGTTTTTTTGTTGCTATCTTCTGGTGGATTTTAGCTCTGGAATTATACCAAGTCCTATTAATATACAACCATGGTCCTGGTGGCCATGAAGGGCTTTACGTGAAAACCGTCAAACTAAACTTGGACTGTAGCCTGTTTTCTGCAGCGTGGACATTTCTCAAAGCAAATGTCAGGCCTTTGCGTACTCATCAATCAAAACACAGACAGAAATAAAATTTTAGGTACTCTTAGAACCAAAACTAAAGTCCAGAATATAATCCTGTTCTCATTTTTCAATGTCTGAAGGAGATTATTCTTAAATGTGCCGTTAATTTCTTTATGAAGTATTCAGGTGTTCTTTGGGAACCATTTCAGTTCTCCTGATTATCTGTTTGGGATGTTCTGATGCAGACCACACCACACTCCCTTCTTCTTTCTGAGTGAAACAGGCTCCTTGACAGCTTCCATCAGAGCCATGGTTTTCTGTGTACTTTACATGACCCTCCCTGAGTGGCATCCAGCTCCAGGTGTGACCTCAAGGTTTGGGGCCAGTTTATTCCTCCTTCTTTCTAGATTCTGTGCAGTACACAGGAAGACAAAAGGGAAGAAGGATGCCACAGCTGTCTTTAGGAGGGACATTGAGATCTCCCAATACAGAGATCTTCTGGTAAAGCTGCATGTGGAAACATGGCTGATGGAGAAAT